>JBBJLS010071618.1:0-10976 GCA_037577275.1 Bryconaethiops microstoma
TGTGTGTGTGTGTGTGTGTGTGTGTGTGTGTGTGTGTGTGTGTGTGTGTGTGTGTGTGTGTGTGTGTGTGCGCGCCTGCCTGTCTGTCTGTCTGTCTGTCTGTATAAATGCTGGGCAACAATTAAAACTTGCAATAGTGATTAATCACATGGTTTTCTGCGATTAATCACGATTAATGCTGCACGCACCCACGAGCACAAAATGCAACGAACTTTCAAAATAAAAGGATTTTTTAAAAAACGTCATTGTGCGATAAAATAATTGTTGCGTTATGTAAAAATGTATATACAGAGATTGACATAAGTGGTACGCAAGCACGCATAGACGTAAATGGTACACAAAATGCGCACCAATTTTCAGTCTTCACAGCGCAAATGTGTCCCTAATTTGTGATTTCACACTGTACCTAATTTGTGTCTATATGACTGTACCTTATTTGTGACTATATGTAGTGCGTATATGTAGAATGCATACATTTAGTGTGTATGTATGGAGTGTGTATATATGTTATGTATGTGTATATGAATTTGTATAAATGTGTGTATATTGTGTGTGTGTGTATATATGTAGTGTGTATATGTAGTGTGTGTATATGGAGCGTGTATAAATGTGTGTATATATGTAGTGTGTGTGTAAATGTGTGTGGTATATATGTAGTGTGTATATATGTAGAGTGCGTGTATAAAGGTGTGTATATATGTAGTGTGTATAAATGTATATGTAGAGTGCGTGTATAAATGTGTGTACATCTGTAGTATGTATATGTGTAGTGTGTATAAATGTGTGTATATGTGTAGTGTGTATAAATGTAGTGTGTATAAATGTGTAAATATGGTGTGTGTAAATGTGTGTACATCTGTAGAGTGTGTGAATACGTGTAGAGTGTGTATAAATGTGTGTATACGTGTAGAATGTGTATAAATGTGTGTATACGTGTAGTGTGTATAAATGTGTGTAGAGTGTGTATAAATGTGTGTATACGTGTAGAGTGTGTATAAATGTGTGTATACGTGTAGAGTGTGTATAAATGTGTGTATACGTGTAGAGTGTGTAGAGTGTGTATAAATGTGTGTATGTGTGTAGAGTGTGTATAAATGTGTGTATACGTGTAGAGTGTGTATAAATGTATAGCGTGTCGGTGTCCTCTGAGTGGCGGCGCTGCTCCAGTAACCGGTTGGCCCTCCGCCGATAAACTCCACAACTAGAAGAAGAGGAACCGCTACTAAAACAAACCACAGGATTCTGTGAAATCCCTCCTGTCACTGTAATGCCTGAACTGTTTAAAGATGGAGAGGTGAGTTCTTCAGCCCGGACTCGGGGGATCAAAGACGCTCTCCCAGCGAAATGGCGCTTGTTTTGATAAGCCTAGCCGTCGAGCTAACTCCCACAGCTGGAGCCGTGCGGCGAAAAGAAGGCTTTAGTGTCAAATTAATCCGTGACGGGAGTGAAAACCCACGTTTTGTTCTTAAACGGGAACATTTTGCGGCGTCAGAGCCGATAAATAAACCACGTCGGGTTGTTTTTGTCGTTCGTTGGCTTGGCAACGGAATGCAAAGCTAATGGAGTCCCGCCTGCTTGTTTGCAAACTTAGTTTGATCAACATTAACGATAAACTTTACCACAGATTGTTCTTTTTCTAAGTTACAAATATCTTCTACATGTCTGTTTATTTAACGTCGGTTTAACGTTGTGGTGTGTGTAATATAGTTTTTTATCGTAGTTAGCTGAGTTAGCAGACAGGCGGCTAACGGATGTTTGCTAATTAGCTGCGTAGCTCCTCGGCTAACATGATTTATATTAAAACGTAGGTTTATACCTATTAACGTCTATGAATGTGTTCTTGAAAGTACCTGGAAATGACAAGTTTTATGATTACAAGAGCATAATTAGGTGTGTTTAACCAGACATTCCAACGGTATCTGTCATAAATAATTCATGGTAAGTATTCAAATTAACCTGGACATTTCTGCATAATTAAGATGCTGTAAAAGTTATTCGGAGTGGTTTGATATGAACTCCACAGCTCTGAAACATGTTCAAGCCCTTCACAGTGGTGGCGAATGGAAACAGACATCCTTCAAAGCTCCCTCAGACAGGTGCTGCATGGACAGGCTGTGAATGTCCTCTTTGTTTCCTCACTTTGTTTTACTGAAGTGGTTGTGAATAGTGCAACTTCCAGTGTAAAAGACTTGGAGTCAGTAAGTTTTCCTGCAACGCACCCTGAATGACTGAACGATGCCGAAATTTACAAGTAATTCCCGTTAATATCCCATTAGTATCTAGATGGTGCTAGACAACTAGTTAAGTGGTTATTACTGTAGTGTGGTGGTGGAGCCTAGTGGTAGGATACTTGCCTCTGGACCAAGAGGTCGTGGGTTCGAATCCTACCATCAGCACCATCACTGGGTTCCTGAGCAAGACCCTTAACCCCAAGTTGCTCCAGGGATACTGTCCACTGTAGGTAGGGAATGGAAGTCGCTTTGTATAAAAGTGTCTGCTAAATGTAAATGTACTGTAAGAAATAATGAAGGGCTGGGGATGTTTTTTATACTGTATTGTGATGCACAACATTTACTGTCTCTAAAATGCTTTATGGATGCTTGATTTAATCCTTTTTGGTTTATGAGCAATGAAGTTAAATTAATCAAAAAATTGTTATTCAAACCAGGGCATCTCTCACACAGCCTTTAAAGACAGCTTAGCGGTTTGTACACAGTATTTGTGATATATTCACTCATTACATTGAAGAACAAGCTGTGATACATCCAGGATGTCTGCTGTATCACCCAGCAGTAGTTATAGTCATGACATCCTTTGCTTGTTTTTGGATTATTAAAATATGACCTTGTACCAAACTGCACATCCTTGTACTCAATTACACATTTTTATTTCTGTTCTAGAGTTTATGCTTATAAGTGTGTATCCTGCTCTATTTCCTCTCTCCGTATATGTGTAGATAGCTGAGATAACAAAGTTCACTTTGACTTTGTTTTGTTTAAAGGGGACATTATGCAAATCTCACTTTAGTTATAGGTCTATGGGCTACAAAACATGTTCATGAATTTCTTTGCACAAAATCACTCTCACAAAAAGAGATTCACCAGCTTTATTCTTCACAGTTTCAGTCCGTTTCAGAATGAGCCGTTTAAGGGCTCCATCACTTTTATGCAAATAAGCTGTTGCTGGCCAGGCCCCACCCATCCACGTGAAACAAAGGCTCTATCCAGCCCTATATGTTGGACCCGAGTCAGAGCCGGAGCCAGATGAACACACAGTTCATGACTGACTTGTCTTTGTCTGTAGACACAGCACTCAGAGTCTTATACTCGTACAACCAGCAGACTAACATGGAGAACTAATCTAGTGGGTGGGGCTTGACAAGTGAGGGGCGGTTCTATGCAAATTTAGCCATTATTACGTCACAATGGGCTCGTAGAAGCACATGATTCCTGACACCAAAATCTTTCAATTGATTCATGGAAAACTGATCAGTTTTTTTTTGTTCGCGCTTGCAGTGTTTATACTCGTGAAACTCGAAAAATTTGAATATCGTGCAAAAGTTCATTTATTTCAGTAATTCAACTTAAAAGGTGAAACTAATGTATGATATAGATGCATTACATGCAAAGCGAGATATTTCAAGCCTTTCTTTGTTATAATTTTGATGATTATGGCTTACGGCTTCTGAAAACCCCAAATTCAAAATCTCAGAAAATTAAGATATTACATGAAATCAATAAAAAATGGATTTTAAATAGAGCAATGTCAGACCTCTGAAAAGTATAATCATGCATATGTACTCAGTACTTGGTTTGGGCCCCTTTTGCATGAGTTACTGCCTCAATGCGGCATGGCATGGATGCTATCAGCCTGTGGCACTGCTGAGGTGTTTTGGAAGACCAGGATGCTTCAATAGAGCCTTCAGCTCTTCTGCTCTGTTCGGTTTCATGTTTCTCATCTTTCTCTTGGCAATGTCCCATAGATTCTCTGTGCGGTTCAGGTCAGGCGAGTTTGCTGGCCAATCAAGCGCAGTAATCCCACGGTCACCAACACAGTCTGTGTTGAACCAAATCAACACAGACTGTGGAAACTTCACACTGGACTTCAAGCCTCTTGGATTGTGTGCCTCTCAATTCTTCCTCCAGACTCTGGGACCTTGGTTTCCAAATGAGATGCAAAATTTGCTCTTATCTGAAAAGAGGACTTTGGACGACTGAGGAACAAACCAGTTCTTTTTTTCTTTAGCCCAGGAGCGGCTTGAGAAGAGGAATACGACATTTGAAGCCCAAGTCCAGGATCCGTCTGTGTGTGGTGACTCTTGATGCCTCAGTCCACTCCTTGTGAAGGACCCCCACACTTCTGAATGGCCTTTTCCTGACCATCCTCTCCAGGCTGCAGTCGTCCCTGCTGCTTGTGCACCTTTTTCTTCCACACTTTTCCCTTCCACTTTACTTTCTATCTTTGATGCAGCACTTTGAGAAAATCCAACTTCTTTTACAATGACCTTTCGAGGCTTTCCCTCCTTGTGGAGAGTGTCAGTGATGGTTTTCTGCACAACTGTCAGGTCAGCAGTCCTCCACATGATGGTGAATTTTACTGAACCAGACTGAGGGACAATTTAAAGGCTCAGGAACCCTCTGCAGGTTTTTTGGATTAATTAGCTGATTAGAGTGTGACACTTTGAGCCTAAAATGTTGAACCTTTTCACAATATTCTAAGTTTCTAAGATTTTGAATTTGGGGTTTTTCATAAGCTGTAAGCCATAATTTTATAAATTAAAACAAATAAAGTCTTGAAATATCCCGCATTGCATGTAATGAGTCTATATCATATATTAGTTTCACCTTTTAAGTTGAATTACTGAAGTAAATGAACTTCACCTGTATAATCGAACAACATTTGATTGCGGCACGGCACGGTTCCTTGTGCCAGTGGAAAAGTGCCACAAGTCTGAGTCACTGAATCATTAGGTTCCTTTTTTTTTATTTTGTCAGGTTGAGTCTCAAGTCGGCACCTTCTCTCTGTTCCGTGACCTCCTGATTCACAAATTAAGATTGGGAAACACTTTGAGATTCGTACAACATGTAGTGAAATGAGCCCCTGAAGTGTCTGTGAGACCGTGCAATATGGCAACAATAAATAAAATAAAAAAATTAAATGCTAGAACTAAGTAATAAAAAATATGTAGAAAAATATATTGAAACAAATATTACAAGTTTAAGCAAGACTGAAGTGTGCAAACATAACAGCGATATTAACTACGACCATAAATGCATAAATAGTAGTTTGTTCATCAGAGTTAAAACATTTAACATTATTATTGATCTGTGACAGACGTCCCACTGAAAAAACAGGTGTCACAATTTGGGATAAGCCCCGCCCCTCACCTTCATATGGGCGTGGCCTTCTCATATTTGCCCCACTTTTAACACATTAAATGCTAGTTTTAAGCCTTTTGCATTATGCGTCCTAATATCTGTGGTTGCACAATCCAGTCTTCAGAAAGAGACTCTAACTCCAGATTTTAGCTTTTTAAAAAACTGCCGTTTTCTCACCCAGAGCCTGAGCCAAAGCGATGACGACCTCTTGACACGTCGTATTTTCTGTGACTCCACAAACGATGCGCGGGACTCCTTCCACACACACCTTGATCTCCATTCTGGACAAGCAAAAACACATCCAAATTCATTTCACCCACTTTTTAAAAATGTTTGCTTTTGTAAACGTTTCCTTGACAAAATCAAAGAAAACATTTCAATGTGAAAAATCAGCCCTGCAATGTTTTCCATTACATTAAAATTAAATTTTATATTTTAATGCTGCTAAAAAAATATCTGTTTGAAAAGCTTTTCCAAATTACATTAATGGTCTTCCTTAGTGCAACCTCACTTTTACAACATTTTAGCAAATCTTTTACCGGACCTTCATGTTTAAATTTACTAACATCCTTATATTTGGGGTCACCTCCAGAAAATGGTTGAAATTAAAGTTGCTACCCAAATTTGTGTTTTATGCACTTTATGCTTCTTTGCTGACCACCTAAAAATAGATTTAATTAAAACGTACATGTAAAAAAAATTATAAAAGCCCCCACAGTGCAGGAAATATCAAAGTTCTGGTGGAAAATAAGTTTCCCCCATCAGTGGTTCTCACGCTCCTACAGGTCTGATTATATTTAGTTATGGAACTAAATCAGAAACAAGATTATAAAACTACACATTATAGCATATCACCCTCAATATCATACAAACAAAATTTTTTATTTCTTATATGTTCTTATAAAACAGGTAAAACCGTCCGAGCTCCAGGAACTCTGGTGTTTAAAATGTGTTGAAACAAGTCATTGACTTTTGTGTTTGCCCAGTTTGTCCCCATTAAATTAGGAAAACGTGTTTAACTTGAAGCCAAAAACGATGTCAGTTATTAACTCAGAGACATTAAACGGTGAATGGGATCAAACTTAAGAACACAGGAATATAAACTGTGCACAAAACACTGAAAACACACGTTTGTTTTGTGTTTACCCAGTTTGTCCGAATCAAATTAGGAAAAGTCATTTAAACTAGAAGCAAAATCATAAAGGAGGGCTGGAGATGAGCACAGATGGAGAAGCGGGAGCTCGTACCTGCAGGTTTGGTTCTGGTCGGAGGTGCAGAAGTGTGTCCTCCAGCCCGGCCGACTCCTCTGGTCATCCTCCGCTGCGCCGCCAGAGAACAAACCCTTCCTTCCAGTAAACACCGAGATCAGGCCTGATAAGAGCCCCTGGGACCTGGAGGGCTATTCTTGGGTGCATTTTTTCCATTTTGGGGGGGGATTAATTAGTCTCATCCTTGTTGACACACTTACTGTTTCGTTATAAGCAGGAAAACAGTGCTTATAACAGTGCTTTCACTGCTTATAACGAAACAGTAAGTGCTCTTTTATAAAACATGTAAGAAATATCAACACGTTTGTTTTGGTTATTTTAGACGACACTCAGGTTTATAGGCTGTAATATGCAATTTTATCATCCTGTTTCTGAATCGGTTCCATAACTGAACAGAGTCAGGCCTGCAGGAGCGAGAGCAGTAAGTTATTTATTTATTATGTATTTATGTATTTACACCCCAGCATTTTATTTCACATTTTATTCAAATACACTTTTTTTGTCATATTAATGCTTACCTTAATTGTAATTTTTACTTGTACCTTTAAATCATTTTTTTAATCCTGATGTTCGGGCACAATACAGCAATAGCATTTCACTGCATGTCGTACTATGTGAGGTTGTGCATGTGACGAATAAAATTTGAATTTGATTTGATTTTGTGTGTATTTCACACAGAGTATTTCTGCAGAGTGTTAGTTTTATTTTGTTCTTCGTTTCACGTGTCGTAACATGAGCAATTTGCTCCGGGATCAGTGAAGATTCTGATTCGGATTGTTTCAGACAAACTTTAAGAGGATAAACTTTATTTGTCCTTGAATTTTAAAGGCCTTCACCCTGAACCCACTCGCCGTTTTCTAGACGTATTTCAGCGTCTCCTAGTTTCTACGGTCATTCAGAAGAAGCTCGTTTTGCTGTTGTGATGTCGGGACAGTGAGAGGAAACGAGATCCGTCACCTTTGTGTCATTCTTTACATTTTGGTGCATATTTACACTTCAGATTTAACCACAATGTTTTTTTTACGTTTTACATGAACAGAAAGTATGTATTCATATGAAATTAAATGTAATTAATGGTTAAAAATATGTTCAGATACCATATTTGTATTTATTTATTTATGGAGTTTAACAGCCGAAGGGCACAGTGAAAAGAATTATAAGAAAGTTTGGACAATAATTGAGTAAATAGGAGACAAAAATGTAACAGTATGGCATCACACACAACATTAAAGTTCAACATGAAAGGACTTTACCAAAAGGCTCGAAAAAGAGCCGCACCTTGTAAAAGTGACCAGCTGTAAACTTCATCTTCGCCAATTGCATAAAATATATAAGGGATGTTCCAAACAGAAAGCGAGAGGGAAGATAATGGTGCTTCCAATTAAGTCAAGTTCACTTATTTTGCCCTTCATCGTACGCAAAGGTCTTCAACACGAAAGGTCTTCAACACGAAAGGTCTTCAACACGAAAGGTCTTCAACATAAAAATAGTAGGAAGTAATAAAATCAATAAAAGAAGAATAAAAGTGGAGGTAAATTTTGATGTCTAGTGAATGAGGTCACAGACAAACACCACAAATTAAATTCCAGTTTCAGTGAGAAACATTTCACTATTTGCAGCTTTGTGGTTCAGTTTCATCTTCGTCTTCTTACAGATCAGAATTAAAACGGTAAAAACGGCCCTCAGTACAGAAAAGTGTCCTTTAGTGATGTGTGAACACACCAAAGCACACTGAGATTCTCTCTCTGTATTTAACCCATTTAACCCATTTACCAAGCGAAGCAGCAGGCAGCCGGGAACACAGCGCCCAGGGAGCAGCGTGTGGGGACGGTACCTTACTCAAGGGAACCTCAGTGGTGCCACTAGCAGTCATGAGATTCAAACCCGCAACCTTCTGATTGCAGGGCGGACTCCCTAACCACTAGCTGCCGCTGTCATTATGCTGGAAGCAACTCCCCATGTTTCCCAATAAAAAAAACCTAATAACCAAACACTGTTTTCAGTTAATCTGCACTTTTACCTGTATTATTTTTTTTTGCGATTGCTTTATTTACCTTGGTTATTATTTTAAATCCCACATGTGTTCTTTATTAATGTAATGGTTATTTCTATTGTTTACTTTTCATACTTCTGTGCTTATTTTACCTCTGTAAAGCACAATGAATGATCTCTGTGTGATAATGTGCTACACAAATAAACTTGCCTGGCCTTGTCCTGCCTACATTTTCCTCAGTCTCCGGAGGTTACGAGGGAAGTCTCTGTTAGACTCAGTTTCAAAATCCTCCAGACATTTTCATGTCAGAAGATTGACGAGGCCATGAAAGCACCTTCACCTTTTGGAAACCAGTCTTGTGTCGTTCTGGCTTTGGTGTTTTGGGGTCACACTGTTAAATTCTGCTTGTATATCTTGCAGTGCGTCGCTCCATTCCTGTTTCCTTCAGTGACATGAAACATTTACAGAGAAGCAGCTCCATATCACGATGCTCCCACCTTCATACTTCACTGTGGGTACAGTGAGATCATCAACTCTCCATGGATTATAGCTGGATTATAGCCCAAGTGTTCTACTTCAGTTCGGAGCACATTGTTCCAAAAGTCTCCTGATTGGTGAAAATGTTTGTGTGCAAATTTAAGTCATGCTTCTTTTTTCTCAGAGGAGTTTAGTGTGGAGTGTGGGAATGTAGTGTGGGCTCATTCCCCAAAAAATGTGCTGATTTGCTGTCCCAGGAATTCACCAGCAAGAACTCAATTGTACGTCATTTTTAAGAAATCAAACTCACCAGTTAATTTCTCTGATTCAAGGCATTTAGGACTTGAGAGTTGACTCCAGAGCTTTAATCAAATTGGAGATATTCTGCTGTCATTGGGTAGAAAACAACACAACACACGCCTGTATATTATCTGTAACTGGCTTTGAGCAAAGTGGAAAACAAAGTAAAATGCAAAATTAAAAACCAAAAGTGTCTTACAATCAGCATTTGCCAGATCTGAAACATCTATTCATCCAGGATTTAGCTACAAATTAGTAAAGCAAGTCTATAATAGAGTTAAACTAGTTCACAACAGAGTTAAGCAATTCTATGACAGACTTAAACGAATTTATAATAAACTTAAGCTATAGTCTACAATGTAGTTAAGATAGTCTACAATATACTTAAAATAGCTACAACAAATATAAACAAGTCTGCAATAGAATTGAGTTCGTTTATGATGCAGTTAAGCCAGTTTTCAATAGAATGAGCTAACTTACAATAGAGTTAAGGTGGTCTATGACAGAGTAAAACTAATTTACAATATAGATTAGATAGTTTACAACAAAATTAAACTAATTTATAATAGACTTAAGGTAGTCTACAACATAGTTGAACTCATCTATAATAGAATTAATCTAGTCTACAGTAGAGCTAAACTAGTTTATAATAGTTCATCTAGTCTACAGTAGAATCAAACTATTTTATAATAGAGTTAATCTAGTCTACAATAGAGTTAAACTAATTTATAATAGTTGATCTAGTCTACATTTGATCTTAACTCATTTATAATAGTTAATCTAGTCTACAGTAGAATCAAACTAATTTATAATAGAGTTAATCTAGTCTACATTCGATTTTAACTAATTTATAATAGTTAATCTAGACTACAGTAGAATCAAACTAATTTATAATAGTTAATCTAGTCTACAGTAGAGCCAAACTAATTTATAATAGAGTTAATCTAGTCTACAGTAGAGTTAAACTAATTTATAATAGAGTTAATCTAGACTACAGTAGAGTTAAACTAATTTATAATAGAGTTAATCTAGACTACAGTAGAGTTAAACTAATTTATAATAGAGTTGATCTAGACTACAGTAGAGTTGAACTAATTGATTATAGAGTTAATCTACACTACAGTAGAGTTGAACTAATTTATTATAGAGTTAATCTAGACTACAGTAAAGTTAAACTAATTTATAATAGTTAATTTAGTCTACAGTAGAGTTAAACTAATTTGTAATAGAGTTAATCTAGTCTAAAGTAGAGTTAAACTAATTTATAATAGAGTTAATCTAGACCACAGTAGAGTTAAGGTAATATGATGGGATAATTTAGTGAAACTCTCCGAAGTGCCTTGTTAAGGCCAGACAGTTCACAGGGAATAAAAATTAATGTCAACATCCCCTTGTAATCCTATCATATATACACTATATGGACAAAAGTATTGGGATGCCTGACTTTAATGACACTGCATTTAAACCCAAAAACTTTAATCTGGACTTTAATCTGGAGTTTAATCTGGAGTTGGTCCCCCTTTGCAGCTCTAACAGCTTCCACTCTTCTTGGAAGACTTT
>JBBJLS010071619.1:0-10973 GCA_037577275.1 Bryconaethiops microstoma
GAACTCCTTTATCTAGAACTCCTTGTATCTTTAGACTCTTTGCAGCCTGTCAGTAAAACATTTGTTCACATTTCTTTCATTTAATCTCCTCAGTGTAACAAAGATCAGAGAGTTTGACAGACGTAAAAGAGTATTTTTGCACCAAAAATACTATTGATTACTTTATATTTTGATTCAAAGCAAAATATAATGAAATGAGGTGTGGCTCAAGTATGGTCTATGAAAATAACTTCGAAATTAATTTATTGTGTGATCACAAAAAACACCAAGTATCTCCAAAATTCTGACTTTAAAGGAGAAGGCAAAAGCATACGGCACTTAAATGCTGGTGTTTGTGTAGAAAACGGCCGTTTGTTTAATTTATAAGCTGTTATTTATTGTCTGATTTACTGTGTCTGGGATGAGACGACTGTGTGTCCGACTTCTGATTTAATGACCTGAGGAGAGACGGACGCCACAGCCTCCGACGGGGGGGAGGCGCAATTTAAATTGGTCTAAAAATCCAGCAGACAAGAGGAAGATATGAACTGAGAGGAGATACCTGCACGCCTGACGGACCCCATGCGGTCCAGGGTGATCTCCTGTTGCCATGGAAGCCGGAGGACTTATTTTAGACCCGAGTGCTGCTTAATTGATTCATCAGGAGAAAATAGGAAGCCAATTTTATGTCAATATTTTTGTTGTAATGTGATTTATGAAGATATTCTCCAGCAGTTATCATCTCATCATCATCTTCTCATGCACTCAGAATATCACCGCTGTCTGAAAAAAACAAGTAGTTTCAAGATGCCAAAATTAATACATTTACAGGAGGACACAAAAATGTCCTTTACATCCAGAGCTTTTGTCCAGGTCATTTTGGAGCGTTCCCATTGGTCCATTCATCATGAACATTTACCATTTATCAAAGAGCAGTGTTTAGTTCGTGTAGTGGATGATATTGTTTCCTTCCAAGCAGGAGAGTGAGGTTCGATTCCTTCCCTGGGTGACTCACCATACTGAGCTCATAGAAGTTCTTGGGAAATTAATTTTGGGTAAGACCACTATTAAAATGGTGGTCTTACCCAAAATTAACTACTTATTTTCTACGATCCCCTATTAACCCTCATCTGACTGGTTCAAGTCATTAGATGCGCACATCTCCAAATTTTTATGGAAAGATAAACGACCATGAATCAGTTTAAAAACCCTACAGAAACCAAAAGACTGTGGAGGTTTAGACCTGCCAAACTTTTATTATTATTTCCTTGCCAATAGATTACAGTATGTTAATAAATGGAGTTACTCCGGCTCTATGGCTAAATGTAGAACAAATGTTCTGTGAGACCATAAATATATCAGACCTGCCTTTTATCAACCCCAGCATCAAACATCATAAATGTTTCCAAAGCATTAACATCAGTACACCTCTGACAGCCTGGTGGGAATTTCTTAAAATAACCAAGTCTTCACTTACCCTATGCGGCCATACACCCGTCTGGACCAATCCTGACATCTTGCTGAATAAAAGAGTTATAAATTTCACTTCATGGAAAGACAAAGGAATTAAGGCACCTGGAGCACATTATTCAAGACGGAAAATTCATTCCATTTCACGAACTCATATCACAGTACACCATCCAGAGCGGTAAATTTTTAGAATATCAACAACTAAAATCCTTAATTCAGGCAAAATTTAAACAAGAAGAAATAAACTTACAATTACCTCCCAGAGTAATCGAATTTACGAAGCTCTCCTCCCCGAAATTATCAAAAATTTATAGAACACTGTTAAATGCAGATAAATCCATTTCACTTCCAATGTCAAAATGGGAAACTGATTTGTCCACCAATCTAGATCAGAATACATGGACACAAATATGCATAAACACTTTTAGAATGACGAAAAACACCAATCTACAACTTATACAGTATAAAACTCTTCATAGAACACATTATACAGGGCATAGGATGTTCAAGATGGGTCTCATAAGTTCTAACATCTGCTCCCACTGCACAGACAACACACCAGATGACTACATGCATGCCATGTGGGGCTGCACACCTGTTAAGAGGTTCTGGCAGCGGGTATGCGAAGACTTATCATTATGTTTAGGGATTAATATTCCTGCTTCCCCGAAACTATGTGTGTTAGGAGACTTAAGCAGTACTGATCTGGAAAGGAACTCAGCGCTTATGGTCCTCAGTGCCCTATGCATCGCCAAAAAAAACATTCTCATGAATTGGAAATCCAAAAGCAAACTTAATATTAATCACTACAAGGGCCTGATGTTGGATCATATCAGTATGGAGAGAATGTCTGCCTCCTCCAGTGACCAACTGTCAAAATTTAACTGTATCTGGTCCCCCGTAATTGAACTCTTAACATAGCAAGTTCATGACCTTGCCGTCTTGTGTGCCCCTGGGGGACTTGGGTGGCTGCGGACTGTGGTGGTCCCGTGGGGCCGGGGGATTGTGGTTGCCGCTGCGGGGGCGCTGGGGGTCGGTTCTGATGGGGTGGGGGGGCCTCGGTGGGCTGCCCGTAGGCTGCGGACGGGGCTGTTGGCGGCCCCTGGTGGCGGATGCCGGCCCGGCCGGGTGGCCTGGCTCTGCTGGTGCGGGCGGGGGGTGGGATCTGTGCCCTGGGGCTTGGGAGCGGTTTGTCTGCGGGCAGGGTCTTGACTGTGGTGGGGGTGTCTGCGTCCCACGGGGGCGTCACCCCCCTGTGGGCGGCTTGGCAGACGCCGGCTGAATCCTCGGGGGCCTGGCACGTCCTGGGGGGCAGGGTGGGGTCAAGGTGGTGGGAGGGCAAGCAGCGGGCAGGGGACCTCAGCTCCAGGCCACCTTGTCTGAATGAGTGGGTGTATGTCTGTGTTTGTCTGGCACATCGACACAGCCGCATGCAGTGGAGGCTCCAGCCCCCCCTGGGCCGTGGCAGTAGGGTGCTGCCCTGGGGGAGTCGCCGGTACCTCTGGATGTTGTCACTGTGGCCTGGCACCCGCTGCCCCTCTTAGCAGGGTATGTGTGTTTGGAGGCGTGTCAATTTTTATTTATTTTTTCTCTCTCTCTCTCTCTCCCTTTCCTTTCCCTCCCCACCCAACACATCATATTCATTACACAACATTTAGGGTCTTGGAGGGTGAAGGGGAGGCATGAATCCCAGTGGGCTGCTTTGATGGCAATTCCCACGGGACTTTGTACCTCCTTTGGGTGGGTGGGGGAGGCACAGGTTTCTGTAAGCTGTTAAAACACTGACAGTAGGAATGTATGTTGTTTCTGTGTTGGTACAATGTTGCCGTTGCTTTGTATCTTGTTCTGTGTTTGTGTGGCTGGGTCTTGTGTTTTGTTTTTGTTGTTTTCTTTTTAGATGCAGCCTTTGAAGCAATTGCACAGTGTCAGCAGTTTTCATTTGGATCTTCAACCTGTTCACCTCAAACTTCTTTATCTCTATCTGTATTTTCTCTACCGCTGTCTGATTTGGCTCAATTTGAAATTTTCTTTTTTTTGAATAAATAAATTAAAAGTTCAGATAACAAGAGGGGTTTATACTGTCATGCCCCCCTTGGCAAAGCAAAGTTGTCTGGCACATCATGGCACCCAGCTTCACATTCTGTTTGCTAAGTTGCTGGACACGACAGGTAAAAAAAAAAACAAGAAAAAAAGAATGACCAACTCTCACAAATAAGTGTTCTTTTTTACAAACTATTTCAGCCCTTTAGCATATTCAGAATTATATACTCTTGTAACACTTTTAACTGAACAACATATTTATGAATGAATTAAAGAACATTACACAAAATGAAATAAGGCAACACATGAGGCAACACACTCCCCGTCTGGCCTACATGAGGCCACTATGAAACAACTCTTAAGATCAAACAAAAGTCTCAAGATCAGGTCTTGGGCAGAAGTAGGACTACTTCTCCATCTGGCCTCAGAAAGGTTTTTGCAAATGCCTTGGTCAGTTCTTTTTATCTCAACCTTTCTCACAAGTCCATCCTTCCCAGGGAAGGTTGCAGTGACCATGGCCATAGGCCAGCAGTTATGAGTAATCTGTTTGTCCTTGAGGAGAACTAGATCCCCAATTTGAAGGTTTCAGCATGGCACAGTCCATTTTTTTCTTTGTTGCAAGGAAGGTAAGTATTCTTGGCTCCAACGAGTCCAAAACTGGTTCGCAAGAGCTTGCACTTGTCTCCATTGTTTTGTGTAAAGATCTTTAATTGTAAAATCTCCGGGAGGAGGTGGAACTCCTGATTTCTGTTGAGAAGCAGTGACGGTGAAAGAAAGAAAGGTTGCTGTTGCTCAGTAGATACAGGCAGGAGTGGACGTGCATTGGTGATAGCTGTGACTTCAGCCATCAGTGTAGAGAGCACCTCATGGGCAAGGCGCATCTTGTGCTGCAGGAGCATTGAATCAAGGATTCTTCTGGTAATACCAATCATGCACTCCCATGACCCTCCCATGTGGGACGCATATGGGGTTTTGAAGTCCCAACTGTATCCCTGCTCACCAAAGTATTTTTGTACAGTTTTGTACAAAAATACTCCCAACTCTTTGCAGGCTCCAGTGAAGTTGCTTTACCAGGCCTCTGAGGGCATTTATGCAGCCGGATGCACCATAGACTCAATTATTTCAATATGGACTCTTGAACTCAGACAACTGAGCCCTTGAACTCAGACAACCGAACATAATGGCCCACCGCTTGCTCTCTGCCTGTCCTCCTCTGGTGTGTCTGGTTGTAATAGACCAAGGCCCAAAGACATCAAGCCCCACATATGTGAAAGGAGGGCAAGCTTTGAGGCGTTCAGGTGGTAAGTTGGTCATATGTTGTTCTTCCAGTTTCCCACGCAGCTTACAAGTTATGCGTTTGTGGAGGACTGAATTGATCAGTCTTCTGCCACCTAAAATCCACAGTCCTCCTGCCCTTACTGCTCCTTCTGTCAGATGTTGACCTTGATGTTTCACCTGCTCATGGTGATGTTGTACAAGCAGCAGGGAGATGTCTTTTGGCAGGATTGCTGGGTTCTTTACTGTAGGTGTGAGCTGGGAATGTTCAACACAGATGAGATCATTCTCCAAAACTGGACTGAGCTTGTGCAAAGGACTGCTCATGAGCACTACTTTGTGTGGAGGGCTGAAAGTTCTTTTCCAAAAGCTGACCTTTGTGCTGCTTCCAGGATAATGTCCTTCGCTTGGGCCATTTCACTTGCAGTGCGAGGCATGTAACATCTGTGCCATCATATGTATTTGCTGTTTTGGTTAGAATGTTTGTGAGATCTGACTATGTGAATGAGGAATTCTACTGCTAGCACTAGAGAAACGAAGGTGGAAAAGCGCTGAAAGCGGTTAGAGGTAAGTATGTTTTCCTCCAGGTGAGTAGTGCAGGTATGTTGGATCTCTGAGTCGTACTCCAGTTCAACTTTTCAGTAGTTTGCGTTGCATCTGCAGATAATTCATGCAGGAAGGCAGGTCCAGTGAACCAAGAACTGTGCATGGCTGGCTGCAGGCAAAGATCTCAATGCATGGTCCACTGGATTTTCTTCTGTACGAATGTAACACCATTGTTCTGATTTGGAGGATTGACGGATACGCTGGACTCTGTTGTGGACGTATGTGTAGAAACATTTTGTCTCATTATAGATGTACCTGAGCACCACCTTACTGTCTGTAAAGAACCTGATAGTGTCCAACTTCATATCTAGCTCTTCTTGAATGACATCTGTGATCTCTACTGCAAGGACAGCAGCCCAAAGCCTTGGGATAGTAAGCTCAGTCTGAGGTGAAAGTTTGGCTCTGCCCATGACATATCCGACTTCAACTTTTCCTCCTTCCTGAACTGCTCTTAGCAACACCAATGGCCTTGGTCGAGGCATCTGAGAATACACACAATTCTGTGTGCACTGCTTTGGTGAGGGAGGTTGGTGTGTACGTGCATGGCACCTGAAGCTTCTTTAGGTCTTGAAGGGAATCTCTCCATGTTTCCCATTTTTTCTTTTTGTCTTCTGGAAGGGGTGTGTCCCAGTCAGATGGTTGAGAAGAAAGTTCTCTGAGAAGAGCCCTTCCCTGAATCGTGACTGGTGCCACTAAAACCAGGGGGTAAAAGACACTATTGACAGTGGAGAAGACTCCACGCCGGGTGAAAGGTTTGATGATAGTTGATGCAGAGTAGGTGAAAATACCTGATCTGATCTCCCACAGTAGGCCTAAGCTTTGTTGCATAAGTGCTGTTTCTCCACCCAGCTCTAGTTCTTTGACAATTGGAACACAATGTTCAGATGGGAAAGCTTTAGTCACTGCTGGACAATTTGACACAAATTTGTGCAAGCGGAGATTTGACTTGGTATGTGAGGCCTGGATACATTGAAGGAGGTTGATTGCCTCTGCTTCAGATGGCAAAGAAATCAAGTCTTCATCTACATAAAAATGTCTTTCAATGAATTTGACTGTGTCTGTACCATACTCTTGGACACTTTCAGTAATGGCTCTTCGCAAACCATATATGGCAACAGCTGGGGATGGTGCATTCCCAAAAACATGGACCTTCATGCGGTACTCAATGACTGGCTTACTGAGGTCATTGCCCTGGTACAATAAAAAAATGAAGGAAGTTTTGATGATTTTCATGCACCAAAAAACAGTGATACATTTGTTGGATGTCTGCCAGGATGGCAACTCTTTCCTTCCGGAAGTGTAGGAGGACACCTAGGAGGGAATTGTTGAGGTCAGGACCTGTCAGGAGCACGTCATTGAGAGAGACACTGGCGTAATGGGCACTGGAGTCAAAAACTACCCTGATTTGATTTGGCTTTTGTGGGTGGTATACCCCAAACAATGGAAGTTACCAACACTCCTCATTGTCTTTCAATAGTGGCCCCACTTCTGCATGACCGTTGATAAAGATCTTTTCCATGAATGCGATGTACTCTTTCTGCATCTTGGGTTTTCTCTGGAAATGTCGTTGTAGGGATTCAAATCCTTTGATTGCCTGCTCTCTGTTATTTGTCAAACACTGACGTCTTTCTTTAAATGGAAATGGAGCGACCCAATTATTTGTGTCATCTCTATAGACGTTTGCGTCCGTAATCTTCAGAAAGAGCATGTCTTCCACTGATGGAGCAGGTTTGTTGTCATGCTTAGTTTGGGTGAACACTGTCTGTCCTAGCATCCTCTCTTGTGAGTTGTTCGGTCTGCAGAAGTTTGGTTGTGTTTCCTTGACAGACATGGAGCTTGCACAAGGCTGAAAGATGGAATGACAATTGTGGTCCAGCACAAGGGTCTTGCACGTGTTAACCATTGGTTTATGTGCTTTACCTAAGCACACCTCTCCAATCACCACCAAGCCCAGATCCAGACATTGGGCAAATCGAGCATTGTGTGGCCCATTCACTTGTTGCCTGACTTTGTGTGCACTAATCACGTCCTTTTCAAGCAGCAAAAGTATCTCTGCTTCTGAGTCCAGTTCAGGAATGTGCTTGGCTATGTGATGGAGATGAGGCTGATGAATTACTGCGCTTGGTGTTGGGATCTCAGCCTGATTCTTTGGGATCTCAGGACACTCAAAGAGTGGTGTAAGAGGGATGAGGACTTTGCCATTCAGCAATTTGATCTGGAATCCTTCTGCTTTCCAGGCATATGCTTCTGGGATGCCAGAGCATGCTCTGAGATGGTACATGACCGTTTGCTTTCCACACTGAACAGCTCAAAAAACGGATCTGGCCAAAGAGGGATTGCTCTGCTCGTCTAGGATTACATAGGCCTTTATGGCTTTGTGTTTACAATTTTTAGGATGGATCTTTGCAGGGCAGATCTTGGCACATGAACGACCCCACCGACTCAAGCCACAAACTTCTGTGCGGCTTGTTCTCACGTTTGTCACATTAGAATTATCTTCTCCCTCCCCGCCGTTCTCTTATGGCGGTGGAGGAGGCTTGTTGGGATGCGCCAGGGTGCATGGCTGCACTGTGGTTGGTGCTTTCACACTCTGAGCACTTTACAGCAGATCAGCAGTTCTTGGCAATGTGAGACACAGAGGAACAACACTTGAAACATATTCCTTTCTGTTTAAGGAAGGCCTTTCTGTCATCATTGGGTTTGTTTCTGAATGCCCTGCATTTGTCGAGTGGATGTGGCTTATTGTGTAGTGGGCAGTTCTTGTCGGGCTCATTATTGCCCATAAAGACGTCTGTCTTCTGTACTGTGATAGGATTGTGTCACAGACGAGAATGGTGCGCTACTGGGAGACCAGGTGTAGCGTGAGGGAAGGGCCCAATCGCAGATATAGATGAGAGAGCAGGCAACCCACGCACTTTGCTATGAGAACGCTCCAGAAAGGAGTGAGGGTTCCCACCAAAGGAACCCGCGTTCTCACACGCACACAGAGAGAGGAGAGAGAGATAGAGAGAGGATGTACCCCTGTCGTACTCACTGTACCAAAGTCGACACTATACATAGAGAGTGGTCTCTAATGACTGTGTGCATGGTTACCTGCTCTTCACGTGTTTATACCCTCAGTGACGTCACTTCCGACGCCGATTGGCGCCACGTGACCTGGTGCGTGTGACAGATTGTTGGCATTGAGAAACTTTGCTGGTGATTTTTCTGAATTCATGGTGTTTGTGCTAATACTTGAATGGAAGAAGCTGGGATTGTTTTGTTTCTTTGCTTCATAGCACACGAAGTTACAAAAATACTTGAAAGGAGGGAAACGATCATTGTTATCTTCTTTGTACCACAACCCAGAAGACAAACACTTTTCCTGCAGCCCATATTGAAGCTTGTCTACAATGGGTCTGATTCCACAAGCGGTGTCCAGATACGATACGTCGGTCAGATATCTGTTTTCCTTGGTGCCTTGTATTTCCATAAGCAAATCTCCAAGTTCACGCAATTTAATGTGATATTTGGCTGAAATCTTTGGGAAACTGTCTAGACTTTGAAACAGCGACAGTTCGATTTTTTTGGGAGCAGCATAGCAGTCGTGCAGTCTGAGCATATGCGTTTCACCTGTTCTGCAGACTCTTTTCCTAGCCATTTGGTTATGGGTTGCGGTGAGATGAACTTCAGCCGTTACATTGGTGAATGAGCACTGCCATGCACTGAAATTCTCTTTCTTATCATCAAATTGGTACAGTCCTGATGTCATAAAGTCTTGTTGTGCCAAGTATTGTGCCAGAGGGTCTGAAAAAGGTGGTACACCAGCTGGAGGTATATGCTGAGGCATGTGTGGCTGAGCATGTATGCTTGTGGGATGATTTGCCCTTCGGATGTCAGTCTTTGACTCAACTCTGGTTAGTTCAAATGGGTTGGATGTAAGTAACTGCGCTTCATCTCCCGATCTTATCAGACTTTGGTTTATTGTTGACAGGTTGTGACTTCATTGTGCTGGATGCCATGTCCTGAAGCTGTCACATGATTGTACATGGACTGGGGGTTTTACAGGTGGACTCAGTTATGGTAGACAGGTAGACTGATTCTTAACATATTCGCTGGTACGTTGTAGTCTGATACAGACTTTCCATTTTCCAATATGTCATGCATTTCTGCAGTGTCTTCTAATACGTGGGCCTCTGCATTGGCTATGTCTGCTTCACGCTTATAACTCTGTGTTTATCCTGGCTGTTTCCAACTGATTTTGTGTTTCTTGTGCAGCCTTTTCTAATTTCAGTTTAGACTCTTGGCTAGCATACGTTGCTCTCACCTTAGCAACCTCTGCTTTAGCCCTGATGTCTTTAGCCCTGATGTCTGACGCTGATGTCTTATTGCTACTAGCACTGGATACAGATGACTTGACACTTGTTGCCATCTTGTCACTTCACATGCGGCCATTTCACTGTAGTCTTCTAATGCAGTGTGTTGTAACTCTGACTAAACACTGAGTTAAACCATAGTCAATGAAGACAAAGTCGTAGTAAGGTTGACCACTTACTGTCGCGTTGCTTCATTAACATGCCGGTGAAAACTGTAAATAAACAATACAAACATTCAGTGTCTGTTTCTGACTGAGCATTGAATTGTAAATAGTTTCAAACATGGATCTACTTCACCATAAATAAGCACCAAACATAGGCCAAGATGGCTATCTGTATGTCCCTTAGATTGTAAACAAGCACAAATAAACTGCCATTTTTTAACCATCCATAAAATAAATTTTTTTTCACAAATCATCACTAATTGTGTCTTCTAGCATCACACATATAAACTTACAGCGTTGCCTGTATGACTTTGAACGGATGGCAGTGGATTAAACTGAGAGTATGCTTTCTGTGTCTGAAGAGATGCTGAACAGTGAAATACCTACTCAACCCTGGTCCCACATGTCATGGATTTCATTACTGACTTCCCCGCTTCCTCTGGTAACACGGAGATATTTGTTGTTATTGATAGATTCTCTTTCGTCTTGTTCCCTTGCAAAAGTTACCATTGTCATGGTATCGTGTTTGATCATTGCACACACTTCACATCACATGTCTGTAAGGCCTTGTGCCAAAAATTAGGCTGCACCCTTAAAATGTTCCTCCCTGACACCATCCGCAGATGAATGAACAAACTGAAAAACGTAGCTGAGATATTGGCCAGATGCTTCGTTCGTTTTGTAGTCAGGGACAACACAAATGAGCAGAATTTTTACCGTGTGTAGTTTGACCATAATACATTGTATCATTCTTCCACTAACTTGGTGCTCTGGAAGATCTCAACTAAGGAACTGCCAATGCTCAGCGGGAAGTGAACACATTGCACCTTCCTGAAGTCAACAACCATCTTTTTTGTTTTATCCACATTCAGGGAAAGGTTGTTGACGCTGCACCAGTCCATCAGCTGTTGCACCTCCTCTTTTTATGCTGCCTCATCTTTCCCACTGTTCAAGCAGTTGTGTCATCGATGAACTGGATTACTGCTGCACAGTTGTGGGTCAGCAGCGTGAACAGTAGAGGGCTGAGCACACAGCCCTGGGGGGCCCCTGTGTTCAGCGTGGTGGTGCTGGAGATGTTGCTCCC
>JBBJLS010071620.1:0-30541 GCA_037577275.1 Bryconaethiops microstoma
TGAACTAACCATCAGCAGCTAGCTGTCAATGACAGTGTTAAGCAGGAGGGATGGCAGATAGGTAAACGATGCCAAAATGTGTGACTGTATTGTAGCAAACAGCTACTTCAGTTACAATTCAGTGAAACTGACATTGGTCCTAGACAGTAGGCTACATCACTGGCAGCCTCTGGCTTTTCCTCACAGGAGGCCAGACTGGCAATCGAACAACTAACTAACCGACTCCAGTCAACAACTTAGCAATACGTATATTTTACCTCCTTTTCCTCAAGACTTTTTTCTTTTTGCAAGTGGTTGGTCTCGACCAACAATTACAAAGTGTCATCTGTCTGCGTCTTTTCATGTCTGATGTCTCCGCAGTTCATTAAGCAAGCATTTAGTTAGCACCAGCGACTGAGCTAACAAACATACAGCAAATAGTGAAGGTTTGGTAGAGAAAACAGGTTTGGTAATACCAAGTATTCGGCGAAGGAGTGGGGGGGGGGGCAGTGTTATTTTGCTGCCAATAATTGAAATGATTAAAGAAAATCAACAAGCTATGTATGCAAGATAATTTATAATTTTATTAACTGGATTGATGATTATATTTGGGGGAGGGGGGTTTATATTGGCTGGATCTGATTATTTGAGGGGTCATGACCCCCGTAACTCCCCTGGAAATTACGCGCCTGCATTCTGTAGCACGGTTTGAACCGGTTGACCACATTCTTTAATTAAAACAGCGCATAAGTTCCATTCTTCTTTTATTTTCCGGTTGGTAACACCAAAAGCAGTGTATAGGTGGCTTATTAAAAAGCAGACATCCTCAACTTGTCACTCTGCAAGCTGCTGCTCCCAACACAGAGCACCGCATTCTCACTCCACTCCACCAAACAATACTGTACAGTACTGCACGATACTGTACAATACTGTTGACCCCAGAAATGTATGGGTGTTATGTTCCAAGAGCAACCGTGAATTGTGAAAAACTGCGAATTTGTGATGAAAAAATATGTCCAAAAATATGCTCCCAAAATATTTTTGTATTTTATTTTAAAAGCATAATACAGTTCCATTGACTCTGTTCATTTTATTGAACAATAGGTTATGATCTCTGCCATATTTTTTCTTTTATAAGTTATATAAAACTATATAACTTATAAAAGAAAATATTATTAAGGGCCTGCCCATTCAAATGAATAGGAGCCGGAGGCAGTTCCTCATTATTATTGTCCTGGGTTTCTTTATGAAGGGCCTTCGCTCACATTCATTTGAATGGGCAGTCCCTTACTGTTATTCACCTGGGTTTATTTATTTATTATTATTATTATTATTATTATTATTATTATTATTATTATTTAGGGCCTGCCCTATTAAAATGAATATAATATTCATTTGAATAGGGCAGTCCCTCATTGCTTTTGTCCTGGGTTTCTTTATTATTAAGGTTCTTCCCAATTAAAATGAATTAATGCGGCCCGAACTGTGGCGCGCACCCAGGCACCCTATATATCAAAACTATTAATTGCTATTAATTTTATTGACGTTTCGCGTTAACGTGGCGATGCTACACACCCACAAAGATGGCCGAAATGTCATAAAGAATGAATAGGGCTCAAGTTTCGGATCATTCTGCTTGGACACGCTTCGTCCGAAACCCACCAAACTTCATGTGATACCTCAGGCCAACTATCCTGACACATCCAAACAGTCGGTGATGACCCACACTCGCTTTTTCTCCCCATTGACTTGCTTTCATTTTTCACCCCATTGCAATTAATGCAGTTTCAGGAAAATAAACTCTCAGGGTCCATACAGTGACCAAGCCTTATGAAAGCCGTATGAGACCTCAGGTCACGCCCCACAGGCATGCCTGTTTGAAGTGAACTATATGGCCAACTTTTTAGAAGTGTTCACTGCTCGGTGAATGCAAATGAATTAAATGAAAATTGAATCAATTGAATCAAATGAATAAACTGAATCAATTGAATCAAATGAGAGAGAGGAATGCCAGAATTACTACACAAAAGTGTAGAATTTAAGATGAATTGGCATTCATTGTAAAACAAAATGACTTGAATTGGTTCCTACATAAGAAATTTGGATGATTCCTGACAGTGAACTGAAAGATCCACATCCTCTCACTGGTCATCAGGTTGGTATCCCTTTCTCTCCTCCATCTGTAGGAGTACCCCTGTAACGTTTCCTCTAATCCTTGGAGAAAATGACTGTGAAAAGCTTCCTTCCGGAACACGCCATTTTGTTTCGAGTTCCCCCCGCTCCAAAAGAATCGTGATATGAACCGAATCGTGGGTCAAAAATCATGATACGAACCGAATCGTGGGTTTGGTGTATCGTTACAGCCCTAATCGCCATACTATTTTATAGTGTGCATTTTATTTTATTTTATTATTTTTTTTATGCTTGTGAGTTGTTCATGTTTAGTTCATTCAATTTATAAGGGAATTGTAAACTGTGACACAGTCCCACTTAACTGTAAATTTACTAAATTTATGTTTTTGAGGTATCAGTGAGCAAATATTGGGATTGTCAGGATATTTGAATAATTATATTTTTGTCAATAGTATAGCACTTAATGAGGAAATCCATGTCCATGTGTATACAAACACTGATGACAGAAGGAGTTTCCAGAAGGAGTTGTATAAGAACGGTAGGGTGAGGTTCCTACAGGTGGGGTCAGATCACTTTTAAGGGCACACAGTTTCTGGATAAGATATATGGAGTACACTGAAAAAAAATCTTTACCATTTGAATAAATTTCATTACAAAGACACAATTTCGTCTTTCAGTTTACGTTTAGAAATCATTGTATTGATTTAACTTATTTATGTGGTAATTATGACTTCAATCAAATCAAGAAAATCTACTTTATTGCTACTTGCAGTACAGGGTCTTAGAAGTTTTTAATGTATCTGTCTATCAAAAAACTTACATAACCTACTAAACAATACAGTGCATTTTTCCCAATTTGTTTCTGGCAGCAGCTTGTCAACATTTTGACATAGTTATTTTGACTGTTATATTTTGTCGTAGTATAGAAACACTCAAAACTCATTATTATTACACAGTAGGTGAACATTTTTTTTCTTAACTCAAAATCTTAATATAATGAATGATTTTTTTGGATATTGAGTCATTTTATAATACTTCTTAGAGAAAAACAAATTTTGAAATTAAAAAAATATTTTCAAGAAAGTATTTAACACCCAAACATGGCTGAAAGGTCAGAGGAAAGTCTTGAATATTTTGACTCAGCAGTACCGTCTCAAAGACCCCTGCCCTTAGGCTTGTTGATAATCTGGCAATTAAGATTGAAGTCAGTGCCTTGTGAAAAAAAAATTCTATGACACTGACAATAGACATTTTTCTGTTCACATTTTGATTTTTTCCATCATTGTGATCGTTCATGAGACTTTTAAGCTTGTTAAAAAAGAAATATCACAGCCCCAGAGACCACTTCACGCTAGCTTTGAGTTGTATGATTTAGAATATTTTATAATGCTTAGCTTTATGCATTTTGGGTTCCGTAAATGACTACTGCACTCTGATAGTGTTCTGTGTTGGTTTCAATTCTCCAGTTTCAAAGCTAAATACACTGACGGTTGCTAACTGGGATGTGGGTGTTCCTAAAAACCCATGGAAGAAGGTGAGAATAACTCAGGCTGCTCTCTGCTTTTCCATTTCTATCAGCAGTACATTGCTGTCTACACTACACGTTGGTCAGCCATGGTATAAAAACCTTAGACAGGTGAAGTGAATTACACTGATTATCTCATTACAACGGCGGGATGTTTGGCAGCAAGTGAACAGCCACTTTTGTAGTGTTGTAATCAGAAAAGATCTGAATGACTTTGACAAAGGCTTTGTGCAATTCTGAAGGCTAGATGACCATCACAACCATCTCCAAAACAACAGGTCTTCCGAGTGTGTGTGCATCACTTATGTAGGATAAGATGACACCAGAATGCACTATGGGAGAAAGGCAAACTAGGGCAACATTCTGTTGGGAAACCCCGGGTCTTCCAACATTTGATTATATGAATTATATGTTATATAAAGTGTTTTCCTGCTTGGTTGGAGCAAAAACCTGGCACCCTACAGATGACACTGGGCATCCTAGTTTAACTGCAAATTTTAAAAAAAAATTATGTAAGAAATGTAATTTAGTTTAATATCAGTGTTTTTGAGTAAAGAATAGAATAATGCTAATGGTATACAATCACGTTATTTCCCACTTCGAGCATTTCCTTGGAGTATTTCAGTCTTTCACGAGTTTGAGGAAATCACATACTCTGTAATTTTTGCAGTTACCAGTAGAGGGCACTACAAAAGAGGCACTGAAACTAGATTGTCTTAAAGATGTACACACAAGAATCCTTTGTTCCGCAATAAGCATAATTTAAACTCAACCCTTGAGCTATGAAAACCGATAAAAGCCATGACCAAAAGAAAGAAAGGTTTAAATTTTGCTAATTAACATTTGGATTACAGGAAAAGTCTATGGTGTTTGATCTTTGCTTTTGCTGCAGGCTTCATTGTCAGTTACCTCTAGCCTGAGGGGGAAAGTAAGGCACATGGCCTTTGTTGAGTGCATGTGTAACTGGAGGGTTATGGTTTTATCTGCTTGCTTTATTTGGTGAATCAATCTTGATAGAAGCGCTTGAATAAATTTAATAACTCAGAATCAAAAAATACTGATGAACAAACAACTGAAATATGTGTAAATGTAATTTATGATTTTTTATTACATAAAATAACTTATGAATGATTATGAAAGATAACATTTAAGATACATGTTTTATGGAATTACTGTAAGAACAGTGTATCAGGTGTACATAATTTAGATTACACATGAATGTGATAAATGCGCTGCATTTAAAATGTAGGATATGAATGTTTAAATAATAAATAGCATAGAAAATAGAGTGTGATCTTTGTTTGATGGTCTTTCTTCATTTCCAGTCTAGCATAGGTTGGCTGGTGTGTACTATTGATGGTTGGTGGCTTGGGTGGGAGGTAGAGCTGCTGCTTTAATCTGTCTAGGGTTTTTTAAAGGTTCTCTGTGTTATAGGCACAGCCTCTTTTTTTACACTGTGACACGGAGTATTTGCTAGTGAGCTCTGAAATTTGTTGTTGTGTATGTTGGTTGATATGAGGTACAATGTGTAAAATTGGTGCGCTACACAGCTAACCCTATGACCTAAATTCAGTTTACAATAAATAATGCAGAGGCTGTCTTTCTCTCTCGAATCTTGACTGCTCCCTCAAACACTGCCTTTTGTCAGGAATATCCAAAAACGTGTACTAAGTGTGCAGAAACATATGGACATTCCAACTAATTAGTGAATAAATGTACCTATTGTTTAGATGTTTTGATGCAGTAAAACAAAACTACAGTCAATTAAATCATTATTGCATATTTTTTAAAAATATCTATTTCTCTTACCTAGATTTACATAAAATAGTGGATATATTGATGCTAACAATGTTTCTCAGGTAACAGTGCTGTGATTGTTACAAGAACATTAGTGTTTTGATGGAATGTGTTTATTTTGAGTTATGTTTACCATGTTTTGGTAACCAATGCCATTGGTATGTTTTGCAACAAAGAGGTTGGGAAGGTCTTGTGAGAGCTCTTTGGTTTTACCCATCATGAGATGTTTCTTATGTGACACCGAGTGTGACACCTTGGTAATGAGACACCTTTTTATAGGCCATCAGTTGGGACTTTGCACTAAGTGGCAGGATTGTGAGCTGGTGTCATGACTTTCCATGCCTTTTTGCACCCTCCTTATTTATGGACATCTATGGTTCGATTTCTTTGCATGTGTGGATTGGATGGGTTGTTACCGACATCTGGAGAGAATTTAATGTCAATCGCACCTTTAGAAATATATTTACTTAGAAAATTGGTGACATGTTCAATACTTATTTCACCCGCTGTACACACATATATTTTTGTTTGTTTGTTTGTTGTTTTTTTGTGATTTTTAAAAATTATATATCTCTCAAATCTTTACTGCTCCCTTACACTGCCTTTTGTCAGGAACCTAAGACTCTTAACTGCCAACTTCTGGACAATTTGATATTTGTTTAGGTTTTTATGGGATCATCCTGACAGCAGGGTTTTACAGTAATCCAGTCTTGAGGTAATACATACAAACTTGCTTTTTTTGGCATCATGAAGGGATAGTGAGTTTCTTAGCTTAGCAATATTCTAAGAGGAAGAAAAGCTATTTTATTAATATTACCTTAAGGATAAAAAATAGATCTGAACCAATAGTGGTGCCATGATTTTTCACAGTAAAGTGGCCCCACCACAGCATAGCACACAGTGTGAACAATGTAAAAAATTCCTTCTTTGCGTTTAGCCCATTCACCAAGTGAAGCAGTGGGCTTCCAGCAACCCGGCAACCAGGGAGCCGTGTGTGGGGATGGTACTTTGCTCAAGGGTGCCACTAGCGGTCCTGGGATTTGAACCAACAGCCTTCTGATTGCAGGGGCAACTCCCTAACCACTAGGCCATCAGCTGCACCTGCAGCAGTTGACATGGGAGAAACTGAGAAAAAGCAAGATGAAGCATTCAAAAGTTTGTTTCTGGCAGCTTTTGGTCATAAAAGAAGGGCCTCTGTTTTTTGAGTTGAACAAGAGAAAGTTATGTGACACCCGGTCTTTGCTTTTCTTATTTAATCTTTAAGTTTATCATCTGGTTTGGCTAATACATAGAGAGAGTTGTGTGTCGCAGTGGAAGCCAATCACATTTTTGGACAAATTTACCCAGTGGCCGCAAGTATAATATAAATTATAGAATGTTGTGGGAGTCCATATTCTTTAGTTGATTCAGTGCTGTGATAAAAATCAAACTATAAATGGAGTTCTTATTCAGATATGCATTGTTGGACCACATCTCTAAATCCTGAGATATAAATAACGTATTAGAAATATGTTCAAAATTTGACAATTTATAAGGATCAAATTATATATTAGGTATAAAGGTATGGCATTAGTTGTGTAGCCAGACTGGGTCAAATTGGGAATGCATCACACCTCCACTGTAGCACTGAACACTGGTGCCCCCCAGGTCTGTGTTCTAAGCCCCCTCCTGTACTCCCTATACACTTACAACTGTGTTCCTGTCCACAACACCTTCATTAAGTATGCAGGTACCACTGCAGTGACAGGGTTGGTCTTGGATAACAATGAATCTGCCTACAAAAGGCCTGTTTCGCAGATACAGCTGACAGCTGAAGCTAATGTCTTACAATTATTATGTTCATCTTTGGTTTGTGGTATTAATTCCTGCAAGGTCAGCATATATCACTCTTACTAAGGAGTACTTTTTCTACTTTTTTTGTCTTCTCACTCAAGGTGACCAACATAAGCCAAGAGTCAAGTGACTAACATTTTCTTGTAGAGGGCCAAGACAGTGTCCAAGACAGATTATTCTTCTGTTTCCACTAACCCCCTTTTCCTTCTCAGATTCGGATCCACTTGGAGCATCGAACACGAGCAGAGGCAGAGGTAAGTTGACCTCACCTAAAGACAAGAAGATAAACAGAAAAATAATCCCCAAAATAAAAAACAAAAATCAAAGCCACCTGGCATTCCCTCCACCAAGACAATCCTTTAATAATATATAGCATGACAAATCGGGAGTTCATCTAACACAGTTCTCAGTCCACAGTCCAACAGGCAGTGCCCTGTCCCCATTGCTGGCTGCAAACCAGTCCACAATGCTATAGCTGTAGTCCCAATTTGTCATCCAATCCCTGCCTCTGGTCCAGCCCAAAAGTCTCCTTTATGGCAGCATGCTGATGGGAAGCACAACAAACATGACTTCCGCACACAACTTGACCCCCGAAGGCATCACCCAGCCAGTCAGCTGACCTTCCTTCATGGGGGCTTGGACCTAGAGACAGAGCAAAACAAAACAAAGGACTGAAAAAAAAAAAACAGACCCAGCTCTGCACTTCTGGCGGACTTGATTCCCAATCCGCTCACCTCGTATAGCACTGAGTCCGCACCGCCACCATCAAAAGCTCCCTTAAAGTGGGAGAAAGTCCATAGCGCTGTGCAGTTCCTTTAAGCGGATGTCTTTCTTCCAGCTCGAAGTCAACCCTAAGTGAAGGTCGGCAGCCATCTTAAATAGTCCACCCTCCCTGCCCTACTTCCTAAGCACAAAAATACCCCTCCTGACTTAATGGGACACTACACGCTCTTATTTAAAGATTTAAAATCAGACTGATTCTCTATCTAGCCAGAGATAGAGCGTCTTCTTGAACTTGTCTCTCATGTGCACAGCTGTATAAACGTGCTTGCTGATTGACCAAAATCTTCCTGACTTGAATCTTCTAGTCTGTGGTACAAAACAATTCTATTCACAATTGGGGGGCTGAATGACATTCTTGGATATGTGAAATTTTTAAGATCTTTTTCTTTCATCTTTAAAACTGTTGTTCCAGGATGTGTTATACTGATAAGGCCACAGATAGTGGTCAAGGCAAGTGACCCATGGGTCCTTTTGCACACCAGAACATAGCATGAGAAGCACTATGTTTACGGCATTTAGAAGAGCGACGAACATCAGTACTTAACTATTCCACATCTGTTCTTCATACCTGTAAAGCTAAACTTAACTCAACATCTGCTCTTAATCAAGTTTCTGCTAGCTTAGTTACACACCTTAAACCCTGTCAAAAAGGGAAAAAAAGGTTAATACACAAGGAAAACAGTTAAGAGGGTAAGTGCCCGAGGTGGGTTTTTTTATTTTTATTTTTTTGTGTATATACAAAAAGGTGTATAAGAGATCAGTGAGAGGACTGGTTAGTCACCAAGGTGTGGAATGATTCCAGTTTGGTCAGTCGCCATATACCCTCTCATTTTTGCTCTAAGGTTTGATCATTGTACAATGAAGCATGATTTTTTTCTGTTTTATATTTTTACATCTTGAAGTTGCCACATTATCTAAAGTGGATTGAAAAGTGTTTTCCAAACATTTAGTTCAACTCCAAAGGGCTAGATGAAGAGCAGACTGGGGTTGATAAATTTAACAGCTTTCAATTAAACTTAAAGCTGTTGCAGATGTTTACAACTAATACAAGAACTAAGGGACATATATTATGACTGAGATGAAGCTCATGTGATGAGGTAATAACCTGAAATTAATGTGACCTGGGGAAGAACAGGTGTGGTGTGTTAGTAAATGAGGAAAGGAAAGAGAAACACATTCCAAAACTATACTTTTATCTTTTGTTCCCCAGAATTTGTTGAACCGGGTTTTTGTAAGCTTTCATGAATGTGTGTTACTGACGTAAATGTCTAGTATTTGCATACAGTTCCGCTTGTCAAGATTATTTATCAGCAGTACAGCAGATAAAAGCAGCCAAAAAAGGGTTAGGGCAGTACACCCTTCTTAATTTAGTATTATGATTTAGCACAAGGCTTTGCTAATTGCATTGGCTCCATCAACACAGTGTCACAGTTCTTATTCTTTTCATCAAAGCATTGCCATTCACCTGCCTGCCTGAATTTATAAAGTGGATGTTTACCATTTCTGTGCGGAGATCTTTTTCTACTTGTTTAGTACCTGTTTATTATTTTTGCCTACATTTTGTGTTTTTCTTTTTTTTCCTTTTATTTCACTTAGGAAAATGTTAACGTGTAGTTTAGTCCTTGTAATTATGGGGATGTCCTCATAATTGTAGACAATCTGTAGAAATGTGGACATTTTGATAGTCCTCACAAGGACACATTTTGTTTTCACCAAAAATGTAAGTGTGGAGGGATTGCTTTTTGGTTGCTCAGACTAGGGTTAGATTTACACCCGGATGTAGCTGTACTGTACAATGCAATTTTGCATGAGTACACAATATTACAGGAGTCGACAGAATGTGCTAACAAATATGGGTTTATCCAGTTCATACACATTGTGTTATTAAGTGTTTTAGACATCTGGGCCTGTTTTTCTGCAAAGCTGCTATGTTATGTATGTAAATAGTTGTATACCAGTGAACTGAAATGAGTTCCTTTTAAGACATGATGGAGGTGGGAATGGCTTCAGCAGCTGTTTCTCGGAATCTGCAACTATTATCTGACTACTAATATCTAACTACTAACTACAATTATTCTGTACTTTTTGGTAAAAACATTGCAAAATTGTTTTGACTACTGTCTAGTTAACGGTATCTGTTCATTTAATTACACAGATTTGGACTGTCTGTTTCAATGCTACGGTAGTACAATAAAGAGCTAAGCTGAGACCTGAAAAAAGAGCAAACTGGGTCAGTAGAGCTGAAGATTTTGCACACATTGAGGCAAACACACACACACACACACACACACATACACACACACACATAGGGAGAAAAGAAGAAAATCATTAGCATATTCCCTTTTGCCTCTTCTGCTCAATAATCTCACTAATTTCTGCCACAGAAGCCACAGAATCTTTAATGGCTAAGAATGTCTGTGTAAATGATAAGAATAGTTTTTCCATGTCCACAAAGAAACCGTGAATACAACTTTATGTTCAATTTATTTAAATGCTGGACCACTGAAAAGCTATTTCTGTATAATAATAAAAGATTTTGGCTCTTTGTCGACAAGAATATGGTAATGTGAGCAAGCGTGCATGCAATGAATGAGGACAGCTTGTCTTTCTCCTGGTAAAATCTGGTGATATATTGCAAACCCTCATCCCTAGACAGCTCATGGAAGTCATATTGCATCTCATCAAATCAGAGATACCTCAGGGCAACTGGATCTCTGGGTGTCAGCAAAACTGTATCACCTCTTTCTAAAAGAAATAGTTCACCAAAAAATGCTCACATGCATAACAATGAATGACGTGGACCAGGGTGTCTTTTGAACAGTTGCTCCTACTAGCCATACTAGTCATCTCATTACACGGGTCAACAAAAAATGTTTTTGTAATCATCAGAAACCACAACATACTTTTCTAAACCAGTTTTTCATGCTGATTTCAGATCTGCTTTCAGTCAATTTTAGTTTGTAATAGACTAGCATTTCTAATTAAACCGCAGGCACCACTGTTTCAATATTTTCAGTGTGAAGTCAGATAGGTGCACACTGTGGCATTGATATAATGATCAGTGTCAGTCAGCTAACACTGTTTCTACAAAAAACACTTAGTATATGATTATTATATGCTAATTATACCACTATCATGCAATATATAACTAGCTTCATCACAAAAACTGTATGTGTGGGAAAAACTAAACACAGATTTCAAATCAGCATGAAAAACACTACAAAACCCACATTTTGACCTGTTGGCCTGTGTTATCAGAAAGCTAGCAGTTTGAAATTGTGTAATTTTGAATGAATAGGATATATGTTAGATCACATAGTTTAGCATTTACCACCTTTCGTGGCCCTGTATTTGCTCTTAATGTGCTTGCTGTTTGATAATAATCCCCAAAGGTTTTTTTGTGTGATGTCACAATAGCAGAACAGAGGATCATAATTTCTGAAGAAACCTTGAGAGGTATAACAAACCATTACATCCAGTAAAGGTTCTAGGAAGAATTCATAAATTGGTAAAGAACCAGTACTGCTTTATGTTTCCTTAACACCTTTAAGAGCTCTTCACACTCACATTTACAAATATGGTTCTTTAGGGAACTATAATGGCTCTTCCATGTCATCGCTCATCGCTTTGGGGCACCTTTTTTGTAACATGCAGAGAAACAAATGAAGCTGTTTTCAATACTGTGCCATTAATTTTTGATCCACCCCCTACATGCACATACAAACATTCATGATAACAGTCAAACAGACTGCCAATTCTGACATAAGTATGAAGCGACTGAAAAGTTTGCAGTTTTTTGTGTGCAAATGAAGGTCCCTGAGACAGGTATAAGGGCTTTGCCAACAGTACCAAACACAGCAGCTGTCCTGGGAGATTCAATCAATCTTCTTCATAAAAGAAGCTTGAAATTTATTTCAAAGACTAATTTATACATTAATGCTGGGAGGAGGCTGGGGTTAGTGCTAAATACGAGCTCAGAGAGAGGCTAGCAGTGAATTATCTTGGAGACTGATTACAGAAACTGTGTTTGCTAACGAGATTCACTGGCACAGTGTTAGAAAACGAAGAACAGCGTTCCTCCCACTTCCCTCCTGCTGTGCAGAGTGTGTTCCTGTCCTACTCTCTGTCTACTTCCCCCCTCCCAAACTGCCGCTCTCAGCATCTCCTGTCTTCAATTTTTCTCAGACCCTCACAGAAGTCTTTGCTCATGGGACATTTGTTTACTAGGGGATCTGTTTTTCTTACCAGCTCCTCTGATCATGACATACTTGTACCTGTTTAGGTGCTGTGCACTATTTCTTCTTCGCTTCATGCTTTCTTCATTTTCATTGAGCGATACAGCATGCAGTCCTGAAGCTGTTGCGCTACTCCAAGTGGGTTAATGATGAATGTTTCCCTTCACGGATCCTTGCAGTGGCAGGTGTGGCGTTTCTCAAATTAGATCATTAGGTTTCCGTTAACTGCCACAAATTCTGTTTGACAGTACGGTTGGAGAGGCATGCAATAACTGGGTAACACCAAAGTTTGACTAAGATGACTCTGTCAAAAGACTTATGGGGAAAAAAAGTTTCTCTTCGGTATTGAGGCTAATATCAAAAGACAGTAAGGAATTCATGACATTTAGAAATGGAGGAAAAACTTAGGGGAAAGGGTCATATTAAAGCCATGAAATTTATGTTATCCCATGACCCATCCACTCAATTGAGGCATGTTTGTATTGTTAATAAAGCATCACTATCACGCTATCGCTATCACTGCTGGTCTAATGTTGGCTGATAAAGCTGGTCCAATTGTGAAGTCTAGTCAGCAATGACCAAACCAGGCTTAAAATAGCTTAAAATCATTTAGCTGAACTGTAACATAACATTTAAGCACAAAACAAGAAATCAACAAAGAATATCCTGTAAAGCTTTTTGGAGGGCTGCAGTGATTCTAAGAACTCTAAGAACTCACAACTTGTTTTGATTTAAAATCCACACCAAGGCCATGTCCACACGTACATGGGTATTTCTGAAAACTGAGGTTTTTCTATGCATTTCTGCCTTTCGTCCACACGTAAACGGCATTTTGGGTCAGTGAAAATGGAGGTTTTTGAAAACTCCGGCCAAAGTGGCGATTTTTGACAACGTCGTTTCTGCGGACAAGAAAAACGATGATTTTGAAAAACTGACCGTTTCGCGTCATACTGTGCACCACTCATGATGTCACAGTATGCATCTTGTTTACATTAGGTTTTCATCTACAATGCACAACGTTTACGAACTACAACTGCTCTCAACCCTGTTAGAAGTTTTGGCATGTCTATATTAGGAGTGTTGAATTAATTTCGATCAATTAATTAAAAATAACACGTTCAAGTCACACACCATTTGACGGTCTGGTGTTCTGTCGAAACATGCTACCCATCGAGATGTGCTACCATGACCTTGTGCACAGTCTTGGGATTCTGTGCTACCTAGTGTTAGGGAAGCTGGTTTATCTTGCGCTGGACACTGATTTATCTGTGCTATTGGGTCACTGGTTTATGGCGATTAATATCTAAAAAGCTCTTTTAATGTGTGTGTATGTCGCTACTCTGGGGTCTGTGTCTTAGCCGTGATTACGTTAGCAATTTCCTAGGATCAATAAAGTTTTTTATTCTAAAATGCCTTATTCTACAGTTTGCAGAATGCTATCTGAAGCTAGGAGACATCAGCACGGTCCAGAATCACCACTAGCTGTTAGCATGGCACGCATTTCTCAGTGTTAGAACCTGACTGTATAAACCTGCTCTCTGCACCTCTAAAGATCTATCTATCTAGGCTCTTCTCATTTATCTAAAATATATTTTTCTCTGATTATGCATATTATTTGCCTGTTTCTCATCATTATCAGTGTTATAAACTGCATAAACTTAACGGTAGCATTTTTCAACAAGGCAACAAGGACACTGTCTCTGGTAATGATGTCCCCACTAAAAGGCTTGTGATTGGCCACCAACGCTATATAGTTTAAGGTTATATCTCCACCTGCTGCCTTGGTGTGCTTTTGTCAGCGGTTTTTGTGATTGCCTGTGGATATTTTTGAAAACATGCTCGTGTGGAGACGTTTTTTATTTTAAAAAGAAAACGGAAAATCTCTGTTTCCAGAAATACCTGTGTACGTGTGGAAATAAATGGTAAATGGTTGATTGAAAGAATGCAGATGTGTAAGTCTCTGTAATTGCGTGCACAGAAGTACAGTATTGTAAGTCTCTGTAGTTATATGTAATAGATATGTAAGTCTCTGTAATTGCATGCACAGAAATACAGTATTTAACAGCTTCCTACAGGCTGCCAAACTTTCTTTATCTTATAAAGATTATCAACTTGAATTGCATCACATAACATTCCAAGCTGTAGATCCAGAAACTGAAACAGTGAAGCACTCTTGTTGGTTTGAATATTACTTGTCTGTAGGATGGAATTTAGATCTACAGTGTATCAGACAGGTTAGTAAGGTGTTAATATCACAGAATTAGCATGTGGGTTAGGGTTAGGGTTATGAAGAAACTCCTAGTAGCTCTTCAAATGACTGTGCCATCCCAGTTGTAACTCTGTCCAGTACTTTACAAGCTAAACTCAGCTGGACAGAGAAAATGAACAAAAGAGCATATCATTTATTGGACTTAATGAGGTTGTGGTGTTCCATGCCCATAGGCATTTCCTCAAAAATACTGCTTGCCTCTCCAAAGTGTAACCTCTGTTGTTCTCCTATAAATGTGCACATCAACTGCATACTGCCTTCGGTCAAACAGTGTGAAAGCTGATCGTGTTTTCAGAATAAATACTGTAAGCTTAATGTTTACATTTACGTTTACGTTTATGGCATTTAGCAGATGCTCTTGTGCAGAATGACAAACGTCAGTGCTTAAGTGGTCCACATCTGGTTTTCATACCTGTAAAGCTATACTAACAATGTACTTAATGTACAGAATACAGTTATGTTTTCCATGACTGAATTGTCTCCATGTTTTAAATAGTGCAGTATTATTTTGGCCAGTCATTTCCCAGTTTATTAGAGAGTAATTCTCTGTAGAATTAACCTGAAATTGCATATATTTACATATTATTTCTACATCTACTGTTTAGAAGCCAGGAAGTCAGCTGAAAATGTAGAAAAACTGAATTAAGTGTTTGAATGTTTACAGCGATGTGTGTGTGGTATGAAATATGTAATTACTGGGCAGTAATGAAAAATGCTGTCCTTCTAATAAAAAAGGACTAAAAGTTTGCAATAGCCCAGTCACCACACACTCATGTACATTTAAATATAATCACATGAATCAGTGTCTCTGGTGCTGTTATGTCCGTGCCACCTCTGCCCCGCGTCCAGCGCTCCAGCTCACCAGCCTTTTAGAGGGACATGTCCCGTAACGCCCCTTCGTCTGCATGCTGGTCTGTTTATGTTTGGGTGTTGCACTTACCAACGCCTCTGAAAAGAATGAGCCTCTGTGCTCAGCATCTGATTGCGTTGCTAAGCGCCCGCTCATTCAGTTCAGCTGTCTCTCCTTTTGTGTCAGTTGGTTTGAGTTAATTCCCTCTTTAGTTAGATTGTGTCTGTGTTTTCATTGATCTACATGTTTCCTCCTTTAGTATTTAAAGGGGCTCACTGAGATCTGGCTCTCTGTCTTGTACTGACTGTTGCCTGTTGTAGGTCTTTGTCAGTGCAGCCATCAGAAGCACTCATGTTCATATAAGGTGTCAAATATTTTGTGCTAATTGTGAAGACCTAGCCTATTATAATGCAAATAGCCTATTGAACTGATTGAAACTACTAATTTCACAGAGCTGCCATTAGCAAACCTTGGTCTAAAAAATATGATAAATATATTTAAAGTATACTACACCACTGGAGTTCAGTGCAACTTATGTGCTTTAAGCCAGTTACCATGCACCTTCAGTGCAGTAATGTGCTTTAAGCCAGTTACCATGCACAGACTGGTTTTATTTCTCAATTAAATTACCAGCTTAATTCTTAGATTTTTGTTACCTTATTAAGAGACAATGTAATGAATAAAAGGCAACAGTCTGCATCAATCTTTAAAACTTAATTCAACTTTTTGTTCTTTTAAGCAAATAAAACACATCTGCTAAACATACTTGAATAAATTACAACAGTGTTAATAAAATCATTAGCAGGGGCACCAACAAAACCATTATGTTTTCAATGCAGGTACGCTGGTCATCAGGCCAACATCAAGCACTAGCCAACATCAAGCGGATCAAAATTCAGTCTAGTCTACGATTTTTTTTTCCCAATAGTACTAACTGTGATTGTTGAAAGCAGTTATGCAGCAAACAGGTATACAGTAAACCCACGAATAGTGAAAAACTGTGCTGTTGTGATGTGTTTAAAAAAATGCCTAAAATGCCTATTTTTATAGTGTAAACCCTAAATATGCCCCCAAATATGCTCCCAAAACACTTAAATTTTAAACTCGTACTGTGTACACTGAACTCCTGCAGGGCTAGAATGTAAAATACCCCTATATGAACTGTACTGTAATTCATGCATGCCCGTTTACTTTAGTATACGCTGTCATTTTCTTTGTTATAAGCAGGGTAAATACTGTAATAAATTAATTTACAGTAATACAAATACTAGGCTTTAACAAAACAAAAAACACAAGAACATTCGAGATGCTCCTCGGGGGAAATTCTGGACTGCAGCTGCCACAGATGTGTCACAGGGCAGCAGGCAATCAGCAGCAGGGAAGAATAAATAATTGTTCTTGGATTGGCTACTTTCAAACCTCCCGCCTCCGAGTACAGCAGACTGTGACATCCGGGCCTCATCCGCCATGCCCCCTTGTCCTCGTGCTGGGTTGTTTATGTTTGGGCGCATGCTTAGCAAGGCAGTCAGATGCTGAGCAGCAGAGGCTCATTCCGTTCAGGTGCATCTGATTACCTTGCTAACTGCCGCGCCCATACATAAACAACCAGTATGAGAGGGCATGATGGACGAGGCCTGGACATCACAAAAGCAAAAAAAATGCAGAGGATATCTATGGTTTCTGTGCATGTGCAGGGGTTTCCGAGAACAATTATTATTTCAGTTCTCTGAAAAAATCCTCAAGAGACTGAAGCCACGACTGCTGAACCGCATATAAGCGGGGGGGTTACTGTAATCATCTACACATTTAAGTCACTAGCAGATTTTGCTAGCTAACAAGGAAAAATTACCAGTATTTTCACTGGGGATGCTGGAGATGTTGGGGACACTGTGGATGCTGAGGATACTGGGGAAGCCGGGGATGCTAGGGATGCTGTAGAAGCTGGGGATGCCGGGGACACTGTGGATGCTTAGGATGTTGGGGAAGCTAGGAAAGTCAGGGAAGCTAGGGATGCTGTAGAGGCTGGGGATGCTGGAGATGCTGGGGACACTGGGGACATTAAGGATGCTGGGGATAATGGAGATTAGCAGATGCACACAGATTCACAGGCTAGCTAACTAGCAAAAATTCACTACCAGCATTTTACTGGAGATGCTGGGGATGCTGGGGAAGCTGGGGACACTGGGGATGCTGGGGATGTTGTGGAAGCTGGGGACACTTGGGATGCTGGGGACACTGGAGAAGCTGAGGATGCTGGAGATGTGAACACTGAGGATGCTTTAGGCGCTGGGGACTCTGGGGCAGCTGGGGATGCTGAGGATGCTGGGGAAGCTGGGAATGGTGGAGACACTCAGGACACTGTAGAAGCCTGGCAATGCTGGGGATGCTGGGGACTCTGGGGACACTGGGGCCACTGGGGCCCCTTGGTCAGCATGAGGTTGTGGAGGACTGCGCTGTCTATGTCTGTGCTTAGGACTCCCAAGCCTATTAAACAGATGAGAGCCCACACCGCAACCACCCTCAGCTCGCTGGTCTCCAGGAGCTGGAAGGTGTCTCACATGAGCACTGTTCACCTGTTTATTGTGGTGTTTCATGTTAGCTAACCTACACTGCTCCTCGAGGTTCTGCTTTAATGGAAAGTAGAACCTGCCACTGTATTTATTCTGTTTATTGAATTCATAAACTTCACTTAGAGAACATTTTAGTTTGCCATGAATGTGTGTTTTGGTTTGTTTTTTAGACACCCATGATCAGAATTCTATAATTCTATATGAAATAACAGTATTAAAGTTATTTAAATAAATTGTAATAAAATCTGTTATTAAAATGAAATGGCAGATTTGTTTTTTTCAAAAAGAAACCAAATCTACCATTATTTTTCCACTTTTGCTATTATACTATTAAAATAGCATTGTAAATATTTTTAATTAGTGAATAATTATTATAACTCAACAATATAATCTTTGGCTCAAATTTGACTGATGTTCATTTAATGTATGTAACATCATGCAGGAGTCAAGTACAGCACTATTGCTAGATTTCTGTTACATACCTTCACTCAGTGCACTTGAAAACATTTTTCATTTGTGACTAAATCCTTTCAGTGAAATCCTTTCTCCAGCAGTGCCAGATATGCTGTCTGCCTATGATTTGATTTTTTTTTTTACCTCATAGTAGAAGTGCTGTGACATGTATTACATGTTACAGTGTATTACATGTTAATCATTTGACCTGAACTGATTCGGGAGTGTCCTGAAGGAAAGTAAGAGAGTGCCATTTCCATTAGAACCATAGTAAATCCATCATATTAGAGTTTTGCCCTGTGGTCTGATTTAGTAGAACTCAGCCCACTAGTCTGTAGGATCATGTGAGGAATGATTGTGGAACCGCACTTTAGTAGGCAGTTCTTTCCCATGAGTTTTTCTAAGTCATCTGGCTTCTATTATCACTAGTTGCAGAAAGTCTGTCTTGCTGCTGCTGTCACACAGAAGGGGACCAACAGACAATAGACTGTAATACAAGATGAAAAGAGCATGAGAGAAAATCACATTAATAAACTGAGTGAAAAATAAACTGAGTGCATTTGAAAAACAGCATTCGGTTCTACTTGGACTCGATATAGCCAAAGTAACCACTTTGGACACAAAACAGAGCCTGAGCTGTGAAGCTCGTGGCTCTGGTGTGAGAAAGACCTTCCTTGCAGCTGAGATAGACTGGGGGAACTCCAGGACTGTCAGAAATACAGGAGACAAGGAGAGTGTGAAGACATGAGAGCAGAGACAGGGAGACTGAGAAATTGGTGATGAATTGGAGTCAAATAAGGAAACAGTATTCACCAAAGAAGCATTGGGTGAAAGAGAGGAAATATGAGACTGTGAGAGAAATGAAGGGATGAAAAAATGCTAAAGGCAGAAAAAGACAAAGAGGCAAAGAGAGAGACTGAATGACAGAGAAAGACCAAACAAGAGAGAGAGAGATAGAGAGCGAGAGAGAGAGAGACCATGTTTTGCCATGTTGCATCTTACACTCTCATTCTGGTGCCAATAGAAAATAATCTAGCCTGAAATAGTGTGTAGCCTAGAATCACAACCAAAACTTAAAACATGATTGTAAAGTATCATTATTTAATCATGGCAAATGAATACTGACAGCCAAAATAATTATAATTATTTCATATAATTGTACAATTGTATAATTGGTTGAACAATGTATAATGTAATGGTGAAAATCAGGCTTTTGTGCTCATGATGGTTTTATCCACTACCAATAGACAATGAGTAAACAACAACAACAACAACAACAACAACAACAAAGACTTCTAGGGTTGGTTTCCCAAACAGGGATTCAGCCTAGTCTTGGACTACCCTTTCCTTTTCAATGGAAAATCTGTATTCATATCACTATGTAATCTAGGACTAGGCTTAATCCCTGTCCGGGAAACCGACCTCTAGAGTTTTGCTGATTAGATAACTTATACACATTTTTAATTGGTAATTTAGTCTTCCACACTGTTTATTCCAGATCCTACCCTTTTTGTATTTTTGCTTTAGGAAGCTGGAAAATTTAGCTCTCTCGCCTGCAAACCTAAATAACATATATCTGATTTAGTGGTGTCTGGGCCTAATTACAGCTGTTAAGCAAGTTGGTATTTAAAGAAGTGTTGTAGAAAACTTTCAGCTTTTGTTCTCAGTTTGTCATCCAGGAAAGATGGAGAGCTTAATTTCAATGGCCCTTGAGTTTCAGTGTCTCACTCATTCATATTTACCTGATGACCTTTCACATACAGTGGTAGTAAGAGCAAGAGATATGCATTGCTGTGCGTTTTTATTGGCATATAACTATGTGCATGTATGTCATGTACCTATATATCACATTGACTATGCCTCTGAGGAGACTAATTAAATTAATTGTCTAATATGGGTAAGCTGGTGGCCTAGTGCTTAGGGCATTTCCCCTGCAATCAGAAGGTTGTGGGTTTGAATCCCAACACTGCTAGTGGCACTGCTAGTGGCACCCTTGAGCAAGGTTCCATCCCCACATACCGCTGTCCGGGCACCGCTCATTGGTGGCAGCCCACTGCTTCACTTGGTGAATGGTTTAAATGCAGAGAAAGAATTTCACATTCTTCACACTGTGTGCTGTGCTGTGGCATGTTCACGTTACTTTAATTGTAGTCTTGGAGAGCTTTGTAGGATAACATGCTTGAAGCTGGAATGCATGTGTATGTTAGTGAATGATGCCTTTTTCTCTACATTTAAAACAATTCAATTCAATTTTATTTTATTTAGCGCTTTTTACAACCAATGCTGTCACAAAGACATTTTACAGAATCCAAACCCAAGCCCCTAGTGAGGAACCCCTCCTCTTCTGGTTGACCCGGAAAGAGAGAAAGAAAGAGTCTCTAAGGTGAAACCTAACAATAAAAGGCTTTTGTGCATAGACTTAATCACCGCAGAGCAGATTGGCTGTCTATGGCAAACGGAGTAGGCACAGTTAAGAGCTTTTGAACAGCATTTGTCTTTAAATGGGGGGAGCACGTAAGGATCTGGAATGAGGTGGTGACCCGGAGCCTTAATTGTGATTTGTCAGGCTAGACAGATGGACAGCGCTTCCCCTCTGAGAAGATGGTCCAAAAAGTGGGAGACAAACAAAAAACAGAGTTAGTTCTGTTTAAGTTTACAGAACTAACTCTTAAATTATAAGTGTACAGTTAAATTATAACTGTAATGAGTGCAAGATGAGGCTCTGGCATACCCCACTATAGCAGCATACTTAAGTCGAGGGGCCTGATAGACATGAGAGTGCCCTGAGACACAGGCGCCACTCCTCACTCCACCGTCAACAAACCTGAGTGAATAGAATTTCACAACAAACCAGTTTACTAGAATTTCCAGTGCCCACCACCTCCCAGGTCTACACCCTTTATCTAATGGGAAAAAAAATATTACAAAAAGCCTGACTAAACAAGTAGGTTCACCCTATACTTAAAAACTGAGTTTTGAACATTATTGTGTTCCAGAGCTGGGGGCTTTTTATGATAAGGCCCTTCCCCCCTGCAGTAGCTTTCATAATTCTGGGGAATAGTAAATAGTCTGCACCTAAATATCTATGTGAACATGGAGGTTCATAGCAAGAGATAAGTTAATGGGGTATTTGGGTGTGAGGAGAGTAGATTTTTATAATCAGTTCAAAATTTGATCAGAAGCCAGTGACGTCTTGATAAAATTGGTCTAATGTGCTTGAATTTCCTGGTTGTAGTGAAGACTCTAGCTGCTGCATTCTGGACTAGTTGAAGCTTATTTAGGTTCTTGTTGGAGCAGCCTGACTGCAGAGCATTAAAGTAATTGAGTCTGGAGGTAATAAAAGTGTGAACTTATTTTTCTGCATCACATAGAGACAGTGTGTTTCTTAGCAACATTTCATAGATGAAGAAAAGCTATGTGCATCGAGTGAAAGATCTGAATAGTGAAAGATTTTTTTTACAGTGGACACTGGAGAGGCTGAGGAACCAGCAAGAGCAGGTTTGTTTCTTTTGGTCCTAGAAGAATGACCTCTTTTTTCTGTGTTAAGTAAGAGACAGATATGTAATGTCCAGACTTTAATTTCTTTTATGCAATGTAAATAAATGAGGCCCTTATTTTACTTTGATATACACTGATTATTACTTTTATAATGAGAAAGAATTATGGGAATTGTTTTTATTTTCATAACAACAGTGGCATTAATAATAATGTTGTGTCAATTTAAAGCCCACTACTTACAATTTATGTCAAGAATAAAGTCATTTTGAAATCCCTTCATAAAAAATATTCTGCTGTGTAAATTCAAATTTTCCTTCCTTTGTAAAGGCACACTGTGCCTATCAAATGTCTGTCAGACATGAATCGGAAACAGATGTATGCCAGATTTAAAAACTTCATGGGATCAGTAAGCTCCTCCTGAGCATCCACAATTCAGCCAGCTCTTCCACCGCTGCTTCACAAATGCTAATAATACTCACCGTTTGTTGTCAAATGTCACCAAATGTTTGAGTTCTCTCTCTCTCGCCGGCTCTACTCTCTCCCTCTCCTCCTACAGGATCAGTCAAAAGCAGTGCCTCTGTGCTAAAAAAAATTCACTTTGCACAATCTTGGATTGCAGTCATTGTGTGTGTGTGAACGTGTGTGTGTGTGCCTGGCACATTTGTGTGCTCATTTGTATTTAAGAACAACCCAGCCTAGGACAATTATTTAATGCCAGACCTGATTTGACATTTCACTCACGTCCACTTACTATTTTAAACTGTACAAATGACATATTAAGCTATAGTGTGGTTTTGAAATATAAATAGAGATATGTTTTGGTGTGGTCATGTGGAATGTATATGCTGCTGTGTGTTCTAGAAATGGTGCTTCCTTTGTTAGCAGAGAACCATGCAAGGACCAATTCCTGTTCTTCATATGAGCCCTCTGTTGTCATGGCAACAGTAACATGGCATATATAGTCCTTCAGGAAATCAAACCTACAGTACTGCATCATGCATACATGCATCAAAACCCTGGCTGTACATATTTTCCTTAAATCCAGCCTGCAATACTGCAGTACTGCCCAGTTTAATGATTTCTCTTCTCCAGCTTGTCGTCACAGCTTAGCAAGTAATTACTGAGCCCTTTGTAAACCAAATCTCACATGTTCAAGCTGGGAGAAAATTTATTTGACCTTCCTATGAATTGTAACATTGAAATGCTGTCATAAACATTCTGCTGATGGTTACAACAATGTAACTGGGTTAAGACAGCAAACAGTCCTTACTCTTAGGAAAAAAGACATATAGTGGGGGAACAAAAGGTTCTTAGATGTGCGACAATAGTGGAACACTTTTTGTTATTCCAAAAAAGCTTAATCTAGTATGTAAACACCTTCCAAGTTTCAATCCTACCCATCCAGGAAGGAGGCGCAGATGCAGATTTCCATTTCATACATTGTAGCTTTTATTCACTAAAACCAAACACAAATTTGCACGAGGGCCAATACACTTTCAAAAGATAACACAAAGTGCCAGGTACACACCAGGGGTAAGGTGAGAGGTAGTGTGAGGGTGGACTGACAACCACAACTTAAACTCAGAGGCTCCTTATACACCATGTGCACAACACAGAAACCAGTGACCACACAATCTCAATCACTACTAAATTCCCAGGCGGCTGAGAACCCTTACTGCTAATCAGGCCAGGGAACTCCCACACCCGTGTGCTTCCTAAATCCCACTTGTTTACTCCATAAATAGTACAATTTTTAGCTTCTTAGGCAGAAATAGGGTTACATGATCTCTTGTTATAGTAAAGACATTCATGGGAAGGCTCTGTCTGAGGCTGTAGCACATATGTTGCACTCATTCTCATTAGAATAATGTAGGTGAAATGCTTGTTAAATACAGGCTTAGAATCAACCTTCTGTATTTATGAATCACAGTGTCATAAAGAGCTACATGTTGGGTTAATACTAGTGCAAAAGACATGAAAAAGATGTTTACTCATGCCATTGCTCTTACAATTACAGCAGAACAAATTCCCAAGTGATTATGAGCCTAATTACTTAATGACTCTCAATGAAAATATATTACTCCGTGTGTGGGAGTACTAGCATTATGTGCTGTGTAAAGACCAACATAGTACTGGCTGATGATAAAGATATATACAGCATGTAAGAATAAGAAATGACTTATGGGGCCCCACAGTGAATAGGTCCTGGGCTTCTTTCTGTGTGGAGTTTGTATGTTTTTCCTGTGTCCCAACAGATTTCTTCAGGTTCCTCCCACAATCCAAGGACATGCATCTCAGGCAAATTGGAGATGCTAAATTGCCCCTAGGTGTGTCTGCCCTGTGATGAACTGGCAACCTGTTCAGGGTATTTCTCTGCCTTTTGCCCTAGCACCACTGGGACAGGCTCTAACACCCCACAAATGACCCTGGTTAAGGATAAGCAGCTCAGATAATGGATGAATAGACTGGGGATCAAGGAAACAGAACACTATGTTGCCTTGGAGAACATAGTGTCACGTTTCCCCCTCTCTTTCCCCGAGTGAGAGCAGGTGCGGAGGCAGAAATCCATTTCTTTTTCTTTTTCTTTTGAAACTCCACGAAACGAACACAAACCAAAACCTACTGAATACGACGGTGGACCGACAATCCCTGTCAGTCCCCAAGCAACTTAAATACAAACTCAACTAAAACGAAAACCAATACAAACACAAATCTCATTACTCTGAGCACCCTGGCCAGCTGCAACTCCTAATCTACTAATTCCTGGCTGGCGGTGCTCAGATGTCATAACAAAAGTCTCAACAAAAAACTACAAACCCCAAACACAACCGAAAATACCAAACATAAACAAGGGTGGCCTCTAGCAGCCACCCGCTGTCACTGTCCCCAGGCCAAACACATAGTGCCTTTTCCATTATTGTTTCCATTCCACAAATTCCATTTTATTTAAACACAGTATGCCTTTTAGAAAATCATGTCTTTTACAATTAAAACATCACCCACTTCATGTACCTCAGCTGACCACTGACACAAAAATATATACATAGTGTGGAAAACATATTTAATATTCTTTAGTACAAAGGCCTCTGTTATATGTGAGCAATGTAATTTGGCAGTGTACTCAAAGTGTCTACATTATGGCAATGGGCCATCAGCCCTTCTGTCGTGGGCAGCAGGTGCTCCTCACCAGACTCAGCCAGTGGCGCTGACAGGTCATCTCCTGATTGTCCCCCATTTATATGCAGACTCAAGCCTCAAGAACCACTCTCGCTCCTGTCAATGGTGTCAGAAACCTCTAGTAAGAAGAACCAAGCACCACACCCACGAGCACCTTCCACAGCTTATACGTTTTATCAATTGTAATTAAACTTACCTGCACTTTTTGCCCAGAGACCGTGCATCTCCTCACTGGGTCTACAATCCTTTCCATGAGCCTGGAGCCCGGCTTCACCAGTCAACAGCTGGATAAATGGAAGACCAGGAGGTGGACCACGAGACGAAGTAGGCAGTATTCAACTCATGGACAAGGAGGACCAAGCCCCCACATCTCAGCTGCCTGCATTGTCCTTCCTGGTCCAAAATGGTCTCCTGGAGTATCAAAACACACTAGAGAAGGTCAAGACTGATTTCGCTGGCCTGGGATGTTGGCGGATTTCTGGCAGCACTGTTCCCACTGACAGTGGACCTCGCGAGCAACAGCAGCCCCAGCCCTGCTTATTCCCCTTCCTGTCACAGAGGTACCCTTAGAGAGATTCGAAATGGACCTCATTGAGTCGCTTCTGAAGTCCGCCTGTGACCATGAACATCACATAGGAACTACTCCTCCTCTTCAGTCATGTGGGGATCCTAATAGATACTCTATTTGACCTGGGGACCCCATTGTCTCAAAGGTCATGGCCAACCTTTGCCAACTACTGCAGGTATGGCAGGGTCCCTTTGTTGTGGTCACTCAAGTGGGCCCAGCAGCCTAGTAAATGCACTGACAACAAAACATACCATATCAGTCTACTTAAACGCTGGGTAGAACCCCAGCAATCTCTGTCAGCTTCTGTCATACTTATCTCAGGTCCCCCAGTGTTGATTGACTGACACTCTTGGAGATGGTAAATGTGGTGCCATTTAATACAGTCACTCAGAAACTCAGGTTTCTAGATGACAGTGTATCATTTTCAAATACAGTTCATGCCTTTAGTTTAATATTGATGAGTGATTTGGGGCTGGAATTTTGTGCAACATGTTCTTTTGCACATATTCTAAGAACAAATATTGGACTTCGTTGAAGGTCCAAGAAGAGAAGTGTAGGTGGAGCTTCAAACTAATTTAAACACAGAATGAAGCAAAACAGAGTTTTAGAAGTGCCCTCTAAGTGTCTCTACAGAAAGAGATATTTTTCTACAAAAAGAGATCTTATCACCAAATGTTGTAGCTACCCTCTCAACTTCTCAGATGTTTGAGTTATCTTTACTTAAGCTTCAATTTGAAAGCTTGCTTACAGACCTTAACTACTCTGAAAGCCTAAAGTGATTGTACCACTGCAGAAAAAATGCAAAAGTGGTAGTGTACTGTATGTCATCACTCTGCAACTTCACACGTTCACTACTGTCAGTGTTGAAGTAGTGGAGGAACTTGCTGTTTTTGTACTGGTTTGCTCACTTCCTTATTCCTTCCCACCACCGACAAGAGAGTGGAAAATATTTTTAATTATTAAAAGGCCCCCTCTGGCAGGATTGCTAGTAGGATTGGCAGTAATTAACAATGTGCTCTGTTCAGGGTAAGCAGAAGAAAGCCTTAGTGGGAGCACAAGATTCAAGGTGTGAGGCGGGCACAGATTTATGGCTGTTCCAGAAGCCTTTCCAAAATTACCCTTAAGAAGATCTTTATAAAACTCATTTGTATGCCGCCGCTGAAACGTGTTTATTACCCAATCAGTAAGCAGTTTCAGATACAGATACAAGATAAATATAAATATCTATTTTCTGTTTTTTTGGTGGAAAAGAATGGAAACCTCTCCTAAACACATTCATGTTCAGATATGTTCACAAACGCTCACACACAAACATAAAATGAGTCAAGTTTTATTTTTCAGTGTGCTACATGATAGATGTTTTTAGGAATCTCATCCTTAGAGGTGCTCTTTATGATAATATATCATTTACAGTCAAAAACTCTGGCCTATACTGACAGTCATTAATTTGGACAATACATGTCCATGAGGGCAAATGAAACATTCCCACTTTACATAAGATGAAAAGAACTGATTTCACTCCAATGCAACTCCAATGCACGACATCATATTCTCATGAATATGAGAATATGATAACAAAAATACACGTCCATGAGTGACTCTTGATATGTTTAATCGGAAAGGCAAGAAACCAAAGTACAAAAGTGAAAGTCCAACCAAAATCCTGTGGCTTGAACAGGTGGTTTCCTGACAGTGCAAATACCACACACAGAGTCGCAGCACAACCATGTAGTAGATCCTCTTGAAGAGGGAAAACATGAACCAGGCACCCCAAGAGGAGGGCTGAGAGAGAAAGAGGTGCATAAACATCCACACGAATGAACACACAACCTAGCCACTCAAACCCGATGGAAAATGAAGATATCCAGATCGAGCTGGACTTAAATAGCAAAAATGAAACTAGGCACAGGCTAGGAAGCAACTTCAGTGTTATAGAAACTGAAAAGGTAGACCTCAGTGGCTGAACATGGCATTTCATGGGCTTCCATTCTTCAAATCCTGGTGGGCTTCAAATAAGCTTCTAAGCTTCTGTTTGACAGCTAAGCTTCAACAGCATTGTGTTCAGTGCATCAGTCTTGGTGTTGCTTTCATTTGGCTGTTACACCTGAAATGGCGCCTAAAATGGTCCTGTACTTAGTGACTCTGCTCACAGTGTTTCCTTTGTCTGCAATTCACGCTAAGATTTCATTAATAAAGTATTTACAGTACCTCCTGGGAGTGCATCACCTTTCCTGGCCTAGCCAAGAGCATGACAGAACAACCGACCTTTTCAGATGCAGCTGAAGAACCACTACCATCCGAGGGGGTCCCAGTGGTTCTACATTTGGTATGCGACTAAGCACTCTGCTTTGGCCAGCTGACCCAAGGGGTGGTGGAAGTTGTTTAATTACTACGCCCAACCAGTATGCCTCCCCAGGTACGTTCCACACCACCTTTACCCAGCAAAAGTGTGAGGCCAGATTTTAAAAATTTCATCATGATCTTGCGGCTCATGGGGTAGGATCCGATTTGGTGCTGTGGCAGTATGGAGAAATGGGGGCTCAACTATGAAGGATTGCTCAGAGTTTGTCTCCTGGTTTCAGACAGTTTTTGATCACCTAGCCCAAGGACGGTCACACAGCGACATGCTGGTTGCCCTGGTAACATGGAGCCTATATAAGGAGATAGCTTGGGAGACTTATAAACAACCAGCAGTTGTCCCTCTGATATGTTTAACATACCAGAGCACCTGTGCAAATTGCCACACACCACCCCTGCCTACTGGGCATTCTGGTATATCCCACAGTGGAATCAATAAAAAAAAAATATTGCTGGCCAACCTTCAATTGTAACGTTAAAAGAATAGTTCATGTTCTGCATGTGCCACCACTAAGAGCTCATGCAAATTGCCTGCTGGAAAATAATGCCCCTCCTGATACCTGACAGACCGTAGTCTCATATTTACATTTGCATTTACGGAATTTAGCAGACGCTTTTATCCGAAGCGACTTCCATTCCCTAACTACAGGGGACAGTCTCCCTGGAGCGACTTGGGGTTAAGGGTCTTGCTCAGGAACCCAGTGATGGTGCTGAAGGTAGTATTCAAACCCAAGACCCCTTGGTCCAGAGGCAAGTACCCACCAAGCCACCACCACCACATATTGTTGTGGGCTTTGTCACAGATTTGTCTGTTTCAGAAGGCTACAGTACTATTCTGGTGGTGGTGGATAATTTTTTTGAAGGGGTGTCTGTGCAAAATTGCTTTCCTCTGCCAAAGCTCTGTTGCAGCATGTGTTCCATATGTATGGCATTCCGGAGGACATCATGTTCGGACATCAAGCCTTCCACATCAAGCCTGGGGTCTTAGGTTACCACTTGCATTGCAACGGTCAGGCTTGGTGTATCCTCCAGGAGTTTGACAGGTTCCTCCGGGTGTACTGTCATAAATGCAACTGGTTTAATGCCCTTTGAGTGTGTGCTCTGATCCACTGCTAACTAAGGTGCATACGTGGTTCTGCATAGTGGAGCGCATGTGGTAAGGGGCAAGCAGCCAGATGGTTTGTTGGTTTCATAAACAGGCGGACGAGCGCAGAAGAGTTGTTCCAAATTATCAGCCTGGTGACTAGGTGTGGTTACCAACCCTGGATCTTAAACTTGCTTGCTCCAAAAGGGCCTAGGTTCATAGGCCCTTTTACTATAGAAACTGTAAAAGTTACAGTTGCCATCTAATGTGCATAATCATCTTATTTTCCATGCCTTGCTTTTTAAGCCAGTGGTCCAGGGACCTTGGGTTTTTGCCAAGTTGGCTTTACCAGACACTGTAGCAGCAGAGAGCACCCCAGTATACTGACTAACCCTAACCATAACTTCTGGGTTCAAGGTTGTGACAGGGGGACCTTCAATGGCCCGGAGGAGCAGAGGTGGGTTCCAGCCCAAGACATCACATTACTTCACTGGATCGCCCTGCTAGTCACCCTAGGGGCTGCCCTCCCGGCAATGTCCACCAAGCCTTGGTTACACAGGGTCCAGGACAACCCTGCTTCCTGGCCGCCTTAGTAAGAGGGCATCCCCACCACCCTCCTCTGCGTCCTCTGCAATTACCACCAAGTGCTTAATTAATAAAGCAATTGCAGTACCTCCTACGAGCCTTTCATGGACTAGCCAAGAGCATGACAAATAGTAGACATCATTTTTATTATAATCATGCATAATCTTACAACATGCATTCTTTTAGGATACAAAGTATAAATTCGTGCTTGAAATAATGTTAAGCCTACTCTGTGTATTTTTTACAAACAGCCATATAGGTTATGAAATGTATAAATACATGCACATTATAGTTAGGAATGTTTTTACTTTCCCTTCAAAGTTACCATTTTGCAGTCTTTCTTATGATGGATTCTGCTTCACCATGAATTAATTTCTGACGCTGGGAAAAGATGAGAGTAAGGCGTAACTCCCCTGGCCTACTTTCTTCCACCCCCACTCTCCCAAAAGGAATAGAGAAGGTATACAGTAAGCTCCTGTCATACTTGGCCTGTCACGAAAGGCAAAAGGACAATGTGGACAACCAATGGGGGTGGGGGCAGCCGTTATGTAAATGAGAATGCTGGACCATGTTTTTGTCTTTCACTGGCCCCTCTCTTGTCCCTCTTCCACCGCTCATCCTTTCGCTGTCATTGTCAATTCCCTTTTCCTCACTGGAGCTGTAGATGTAAAAAGTGCATTCCATGTCAGTAGTGTTGATCACCGAATGATCTCAAGTCTGAATGATTGCTCTGGTGAGGAAATGGGGGTATGCTGCTCTGGGGCGATGCTGCTCACTCTCACATAGTTGAAGGTGAGTAAACAATTGCTGCTTTAATTAGACATAACATGTTGATTTGAGATAT
>JBBJLS010071621.1:0-10973 GCA_037577275.1 Bryconaethiops microstoma
AAGTCCACATCCATTGTTCAACCAAGTTACTGCATGCTCATTAAACCTAGACTCCCGACAAACGACACCTAAACAATACCTTTCAAAGAATTTTTTTTAAAATTATTATTAGTAGGAGAAAGCGAAATGAAACATGGTTAGTCACCAAGGTGCTCTTTGAAGAGGTGGGTCTTCAGGCGATGCTTGCAGTTCTTGTTATTGTGTAACTGAACTAGTATTACTATGTGTCACTTTTAGGACGGCTTTGACAATTCTGTCGAATCCAAGAATTCCACGTATTTTACTGATACATGGTTCCAGCATTTAAGGCATAAGCCCCTTTCACACAGGCACTTTTAGATGTGGATTTAACATTAATCAAACAGGGGTTAAGTGGGAAGTCAGAGCTGACAGGCTGAAATGGCTGTTTATCTGGGAAATGGCTAGGAAGGTTTGTGTGGGAATGTATGGGAAAACAGAAATTTCTTGCACTCCAGGGCGATCTTGTGGAATCAAGGCCAAAGCTTTGGAGTCAATTCTCGATTCCCAAATGTCCAGAATAACAGAATTGACCCAAGCTGCTGTCATCTCAAACCGGCCTAGTTTCAAAGAACTACAACATCTTCTGTGACAGATCAAACATTATGTAGTGAATCTAAACTGCACCCTTACTGGGGCCTTTGCAAACATCGTGTAAAAGCTTGTCCAACCTCTCAACAGTTTCTACCAAAGAATGCATATGTGGATGGAGCATGGATGGACCAGTTTAAAAAAAAGTCATGCAGTCAAAACATCTTGATCATATAGTCTCTTACTTGGTCTAGCAGCTTTCTGAACAAACATTCAGAAAAACAGCTTGAAATTTGACCGAGTTTCAGAGACAGTACACTGTTTTATTCCAGATACAAAGCAAGGTTGGATTCTTCTGCTTATCCAGGGTTCTCAGGCACCCATGTTTCACATCGTGGACAGGAGTGACTGGAAGTGCTCACTCTGTTAATGCAGAGCTGATGCTGTTATTGGTTTCCTTCCTTGCTGGTTTTTCTGAAAATACTTTCCTGGTAAAGGAGTTCCTGGTAAAGTTCTGGCATGATGCAGAGCTTTCTGCTTTTATAAAATAGCCAGTGCATTGCAGCTTGCTGTGTTTGGGGCTATGTAGCTGCAGACCAGTCAGAGTACCCTTGTCAACCCCAGGCTGTTTATTGCTAAAAGTGCCTACAGTGGGAATGTGAGCATCAGAACAGGAATGTTGAGCAATGCAAATAGGTGGCCTGGATTGTTGGAACACATTTCTTCTACATCATGTGGATGGCCAGGTGCAAGCAATGGCACCAGAATTCACTATGAGAAGGTAAGCCAGTGGAGGCAGTGTGATCCGGGCAGTGTTCTGCTGTGGTTCTGCTTGGGTCTTGACATTCATGTGAATGTTACTTTGCCACTCAACCCCTACCTAAACAGACTAAGCAACACTACCGGCAACAGTAATTCCCTAATGACAGGAGCTTCTTTCAGAATGATAATGTGTCCTGCCACACTGCAAACATTGTCCAGGAATGGTTTGAGGAACATGACAAATAGTCCTGACCTCCAGATTCACCAGATCTCAATCCAATTGAGTATCTGTGGGATGTGCTGGATAAACTAGTGCAATCCATGGAGTTCCACCTCACAACTTAAGGGACTTAAAAGATAAGATAAGATAAGACAAACCTTTATTAGTCCCACAAGTGGGAAATGCGCTTAGAAACGGCAGAAAGTGGACAGTACAAAGTTAAGAGCAGCAAAATTGTGAAAACAATAGAATAGAATAAAAAGTGAGAGTGAGAGAGCTGCAAACATCTTGGTGCCAGATACCACAACACACCTCAGAGGTCAAGTAACTCAGAGACCCGTCTGATACCATATTTCGCATAGAAATGTGTCACAGTGTGGAAGTTACATGCATAAAAATGTGGTGTGATACATTTGACCTAGAAGATTCTACAGGTTTGTCTGGGTATTTTTTTTTTTTTTTTTTAAGGAAGAGTGGTTTTCGTCTGTTGCATTTAATCACACAAATCTACCGTTTGGATAGACAGTATATTTCATTCATGTATAAGAGCCGCAAGTTCACAGAGTATTCTTCTATGCTAGTGTAAGCTTTGTTAGATGTAAGTGTGCTGCTCTCTGCTGCCTGGATTATGTACTGCATTGGCACCTCTCGCCAGACAAAAAGTGGCCACGATGAATTTGATTGAACATCCACTGTCCACAGTGTGGGACACGAAACAGACATTATTCAGGTTCTTGGTGTACTCCATGTGCCACGTAATGATGCTGTCCCCTCAATTTTTCTGTGCAGCTAGAAGACATGGACGTACCTTTACAGGTATCATTCTCACTGAAGTTTCTGAACAAGCGTGTACTGAAGCAGAAAATGTTATCATTGACATCTTCTAAGATTAAGATACGAACGAGTCATCAACTTTAAACTAAACCCCAGTTCCAAACTAAATATCAAAACACAACATTAATACAGTGTAATGTTATTAATGGAATTGGCCCTGTAACTCTAGTTCCCCCATAAAAGCCTTTACATGAAATGCAATAAATTATTTAAATTGTACTCTACAGTATAAAAATGTGGAATATTAGTTTTGAATAATATGAAACCAAACTTTCTACAGATACATGTATTAAATAATTGTAATATGATGCTAAAATTCTATAGACTGTTGCTGAAACAGCTTCCAGTGATGCACTGTAGAGGATTCCATAATAAGGCTGTACAGCTTCAATAATTACCTTAAAATAAAATTAGTATTCAAAATGTCTCATATCCAAAAAGTAGTAAACAGATCTCACTGATAATTTAAGATATCCATAGTTCGAGATATCATATAAATTGGCATTTACAGTTTATGCCATTTGGTGTCTGGTTTATAACATTTCAGTCTGCTCTGCATGTGGCTCCATTGCACCGTGCATTTTTTAAAAATACTAATTTAAAAAAAATAATGTTTATACTTTTTGTATTTTCTGAAGAGTGTGTAGCGTAAACCATTCCCTGGTACTGTAAGATGTGTGTTATAGTATTCCAGAGAAGTTTCATGGGGATTGTTCCGCAGGTGCTGTGGTGTTCCAGGTGGTTGCAAGGGTATCTGTACCTGGTTTCTGCATCATTCTGGTTGGAGGGTAAGTTGTTGCTATAAAATTGCATGCAGTCGCCAGGCTGTTGCTAAGTCATAGCTGTGGTATTTCAGGCAGGAATGTATGTAGCTCGATTCAAACGCAAATTTTCACAGGTTTGTCTTTAAAAGAATTAGCATACACTGCAGTTCTGTATGCTCAGTCTGTGAAGTTACAGGTTTTGAATAGATTGGATGACATTATGTGTTATTTTTCAGTACATACAACCTCTTCAAATGATTTTAAATAGGTTTTTGTTCTTGTCATTTCTATTTCCAATATAAGTCAAAGTCTTACATTCCTTGTGCAACTGTATATATTTAAATATATATATTTAAATAGTTTTTACTGTGTGTAAATAACACCTTCTTGGTTACTGAGTAGTTCTCTCACCAATGCCCATGGTCACTCTGCTGATTACCATCAGTCGAGGTGAAAGGTTGGACAATGCTCTGGTGATGTTGACACCCAGTCAAACCACTGTTTAATTGGTAATGTATGTGGCTGTGTGGCCTAACTGTGTTTTATTGATAAGCTTGTCTGGGTTGGAAATGTTGTGTAAGGTTTCCCAGGTCTGTTTAAACGGACACTCTTTAAATATTTGACGGTAATACTAGGATCTCGATAAGAGGCAGTGTATGCACTGTACGCAGGCAATCAAGTAGTCAAAACTGTCTTTTTTCTCAACTTATTAGTTAATGTCTTTGCCTGTGTGAATCTGATTTCACCTCCCTTTCTACAACCCCCACCTATTATCGAGACCCTCCCTGATGCCAAGCTCATCAGGACGTCAGATCTGGGAAGAGAAATGCATTATGACTTTCAATTCATGTTTACTTTAAAGGCACTATAAGAGGACCAAATACATGAAGCATTTGTAGAGATGCTGTGTTGCTTAAAAGCTCTTAGATCTCCTCATGTATGTTCTCGCACCTCATCCAACATTATAAAGAAAGCTCAGAAGACAAAGAGATGTGATAGTACAAAAAGCAGCAGAACCAATAATTAGGACAGTCAGGATAATATCAGAATCCTGTGTATATTGAACGCGGATCAGAATCCCATGTCAAGCACATCAGCCTCAAACAAAATTCCTCGTTGTCTCTCCCTCTCTCTCTCTCTTCCTCTTTCTCTTTATCTTTCTTTTCTCTTTCTCCCTTTCTCCCTGTCTCTCTCTTTCATTCTTTTCTCGCTCTCTCTCTCTCTCTCTCTCTCTCTCTCTCTCTCTCTCGCTCTCTCGCTCTCTCTCTCTCTCTCTCACACATTGATAGGATCAGATGGAAAGCAGTTTTTGCAGTAATGAAGGCTGAGAGGACACGCTGACCGATTGCCGCCTCCCCTAGACGTAAGGCAGCCCTATCACTAACCATTAACCTTGAACCCAACACTGACACTGTCCCCCAATGTTCCCAGGTTAAATAAAACATCCTTTCTCTCTCGCGCTGTCTATCTCTCTCTCTCACTCACACACACACACACACACACACACACACACATATTTTCTCTCAATCACACACGGCATGCACACACACACACACACACACACACTTGGAGGTGAGTCCTCTCGGTTACAGCCAAGCAGACACCGCTGCAGTGGTCTGATTCGCTTTCTTTAATTCCATGCTCATGAATATTAATGAGGGCTGTTGAATTTTAATCTGAGCTGAATTTTAAGCTGTTGAAGATCTGATAAATATTGATTGAGAGGTAGACTGGTTTACTGTAAGCGCCTCTGCAGGATGGCTTCACTGATTAGCATTCAGTCCGACACACACTTCTGCAGTGTCCAGCTGACAAGAGGGTGAAGAGAACTACACACACAAACACACACACACACACACACCTTTCCTTACTGAGCACGAAGAGATAAGCAACATTAATTGCAACTTGCAGTCAATTACCTTGTAAAGTATGCATAGCAGTAGAATATACTTCACACACACACACACACACACACACACACACACACACACACACAAAAATGAGTTTCTGACAGGGGAGATTGTTTTCACTTAAATAGAAAAAAAAGTTGTTTATTTAAAAATGTAAACAATTGCTTATTTAAAATTTTTTTTATACAGCTTCAATTTTCTATGACATCTTTCCAATGGTTACACAGTGATAGGCAGGGTTTATAAGTGGGGGTGGTTGGAAACGGAAGAGATTATATTATTGGTGAATATTTTCCACGTCCACTAGAACACGGTAACGTAATCAAAAGTAACTTCAGGAACAGACAACATTTTGGTGGAAGATTACGGCAAAATAAGAATCATTTAAGCAATTTAAGTCAAGTAGGTGTTTACTGTCATTTCGACCGTGTATACAGTACACATTGAAATGAAACAACGTTCCTTTAGGACCAAAACTCAAGCAACAGTACAATAATTTAAAGGAAAAGATGATATACAGTGCAGCCAACAGGAGCAGTAACAGCACTAGTGTGAGTGAAAACAGTATCATGATATTCTAGCAGCAGAGTTGTTAAGTGTACAAAAATGCAAAGGAATGCAAAGCTTGATGTACACTGCAATACATAATTGAGTAAAAATAGCAAGTAGCAGAAATAGGATTAGAAAACATGTATAATAAATAAATACAGGGCGTTTACAGTGGCAGTTTGAGAGTAATTTTTCTTTGTTTATGGCATAATAGTTTAGTGTGTGAATGCATTTTGGTTCAGTGTGTGTGTGTGTGTGTGTGTGTGTGTGTGTGTGTGTGTATATGTATGTGTTGTGTGTACAGTTTCTTACTCAGTTCTGATTTAGGAGTCTGATGGCCTGGGGGAAGAACCTGTTCCCCATCCTGGTAGTGAAGGCCCAGGGAAACCCTCTGCCAGAGGGGAGGAGGGAAACGAGGGTTAGGGTCCTCCTCACTGCTGATGGCTTGCGGATGCAGTGTGTGGTGTAAAAGTCTGCAGCAGAAGAGAGAGAGAGACCCCGAGGATCTCGTCAGCAGGAGAAGACCAGAATATGAATTTATTATGGTCAAAAAGGTCAGTTTTGATTTCGGCTGACTAAATAGAAACCTGGAAATTCTGCCTTCCGAATATTTCAGCAACATTCAATTAAATCTGTCATTTGATCAAAGTTCATTTTGTTTTGCTGATTTATTTAAAGGTAATTAAGCTCAGCAAACTACAGCATCTGACAAGCCACTGATCTGTATGGTTTCTCTTGGTTCCGCATCCACTGTCCACTTCATGAGATCCCCTGATCGTTGAGGGCCACAATATAGGTGTACAATTGCAGACTGTAACTCGCCTTGCAGTTTGTCTCATCTGTGCTATATTCATTACCATTCAGTTTCTGACCACGGGAGCACTGCTAACCAGATACTGTTTGGGTGGTGGAGGATTCTCAGCACACGAGTGACACCGACATGGCAGTAGCGTGTTAGTGTGTGTGGTTCTGGTATACTGTATCAGTCAGTAGTAGTGTTACTGGAATTTTTACACAAAGCAGTGTCACTGCAAGGTCCAGAGTGGTCCACAGTCTAACAAAAACAAAGAGTGGTTCTATGGTCAGAAACTGCCCACTGATGGAGGGCTAGGGATTGGATAACAAAAACTGTACACCAACTGATGGGTGGAGCTACAATCCAACCCCATGAAGAGTCTGATTATTGGCTAAAGAGCTGGATTAGCCATGTTAGAGCAGGTTAAACATCAAAATGTGGAAAACACCAGAAAGCTGACGGCGGCAAATTTACATTAACGTTTGCACAACGCTGCCAGGCCACTAGATGGAAGCACTGATATATTATTTAGTAATTCTTTGCCTCGCTTTGCCTTTGTCATTAGTTTCATTTCAGCTGACCATTGATATCTTTCCGTGCAGATGAGAGGTAAAGTTGTATTCATGTGGTAGGGCACTTGCCTCTGGACCAAGAGGTCATGGGTTCAAATCCTACCTTCAGCACCACCACTGGGTTCCTGAGCAAGACCCTTAAAGTGATTCACTTCTTTGCGTTTGAAAGGCATGTTTTTAGTTATTGGCTTTGCTGTAAATCAAAATGTGGTCTGATGCAAATCAAACAGTGGGTCTTATCAAATATTAATCCAGGGAAGTGTGTTCAGCTCCTGAAGTGGCTGAAGTGGTTTCCTGTATTATTAGTTCAGCTTCTATTTGTGGCCACTTTAATGCAAATGGCAACAGATAACTGTTTCATTCTTCTAGATGAAGAACTCTCAATTGAAGAGACTTGTTTGACATAGGCAGACATTTGAGCTTAAGCTTGAGTGGAATAATGCTGCACATGTCTCCTGCCCACTGTTAGTGAAAAAATGGAATAAACTGTGTATGTAAAATGTCTTTCATTTTTATGACCTTAGATGGAGACAGAATCATGAATCTGCTTGAGCAAAGGCTGTAATGACACACAAGGCTGCCAAAAGACATTAACACTCGGTTTAGTGCTCTTACACACACTTACAAGGACTTTACACTTCGATGCTGGTGCTGTCGTCCCACCACACCTCACATTCACTCAAGTTTGTCGACAGTGTAGTGCCAGCGTCTCAGGGTGCTCTCTTGTCTGTGAGACCTCTCGGCTCTGCACTTTCTAGATAGCTGGTATATCTGGTATGCCGGAGTCAAACTTAAACTTAAGGAGAACTTTGTTACCTATTTATCCTCCATCCTTTCCATCCCCTCCTGTAGCCAGTCTTCTCGGAGGGGAACTGATGCCCACCCGCCTAGCCTGGTCGACCACCATCGTGGCTCCTGGTTACCACCCCATCCCGGCCCTGTCATCATTGTGATCGCTTGCCCGAGTGTCCTGGACTGGTTTGGCTGCTTTTGGTGGCCTGCGTGCTCCTCCTCCCCCATTCAAGGGCAACTGATGCTCAAAGCTTTGGCGGAGATTGTTGTTCCTGTTGCTGGAGACTCTCAAACTAGTCCTCAAACTTCTTGCAACAAAAACGACCTGAACTGACTCTATATGGACCTACTCTGTACATGAATGCCTCTCTTTTACTCTGACTCACTCTCCAAGTTGACCAGAGGAGGAAGGTTTCCCTTTTGGAATCTTTGTTCCTCCCAAGATTTCTTCCACCTGCATTAGAGGGTCTTTTCTTGCCTCTGTCACTCACTAGGGGCTCAGACCTGGATTTCTCAAACAGCTCAAACTGCATCCAGATATTCATTAAGGTCACATAGATATGGGGATGTGGTTAAGAAATCAGTCCCCTGATCTATACGCTTCATTAATACCAGCCTTAGTGTTGATTGAAATGGTTGCGTAAAAAATCTGTATAATTTTATAGTTCTCAATAAGCCCTACTGTTTCCTAAACCCCATGGAGAAGTTAACGAAGGGAAAGGTTCGAGCAAGGTTAGAGAAGTTCTATTGACCAAAATAATTTGGGCTATTTGGGGGTCTATTTAGTTCTGTTGAATGTTCTAATGCAATGTTCACCTAAAAGCTGTAGGTCTGAACTAAAGAAGTCAAATTTGTGTCTGAGTGGACAAATGTGTAAATTAGCTTTTTTCCTGAATTATTCTTTTTAGCTGAGTCATGCCATCCTGCAATGCATAGAGTGAATGTGGCTGTTTTACTGGAATCATGAAGCTTATCTGTGTGGGAGTCCTTCAGGCCTGTTCTTCTGCTGTGCTTCACTCACACACCTCACACCATTACCCCACTGTGGCAAACCTGGATGCAGCCTTGGGAAGGAAAACACCTATCATTTATGTTTTATTTTTCAGAGGTAAACTGCTTAAGCGATAAACCATCATTTTAATGAATTGTTTGGCTCCATTAACCAGTTAATGAAGTAAAGCAAAATGTCTTTCTTTACTTGTTTATATACAGTGTATGTCCAAATGTTCGTGGACACCTGCTCTTTCCTTCCTTTTCATCAAGGGTACTAGTAGCATTGTTTTCCACCCATTTACTGCCTTAACTGCCTCTACTTTTCTTTGCTGGATTTACTCGAGAAGTTGGAATACTGCCATGAGGTCTGGATTAGATTCAGCCACAAGACCATTAGTGAAGTCAGGTACTGATATTGGATAATTATTTCTGCATCAGTTCTTGGATGGAGCTACATCACCCCAGCTAGTTTCTCTAGAGAATGTCATATTATGTTCCTCTCCAAAGATCACAAGCAGCTATCCACACACACCTCAGCTGCCACAGGCACGTCTTTCTTGTGTGCATTTAAAATGGCTAACGGAGTAATTTCTGAGGACATGAGATAGAAGATCATGCACTTGCATTAGGAAGAGCATGGTCAACAGAATAGCTAAGAGGACAAAAGAAGGAAAACCATGAGTGGAGTACGGCTACATTATCACTTCCAATCTTCAGTTTCAGTCAATCCCTCCACCGTGGGAAGACTCAACACTATGGGTCTAAAACAGCCTGCAGCTGTACAAGAAGCCCTTACTGAGAAAAGGGAACAGACAAAAAAGAAGAAAATCGGCCTTGAAGAACCAACTTGGACATCTGAATTAACTTGGATGGTGACAGGCAGAAAATACAATCGACGTCAAAGCCTGCACTTTGGAGGAGTTTACATGAAACAGGAAAAACATCCCTGCTGGTGTTTGTAGCAAAACTCAAAGCATGAAACTGACAAGAATGGAAGCTGTAATTAATAAGGCCGTGTTAATAAATAACTGTTATAATAAGGCAATAAGGGGTTTAGTCTTTAGTGTGCTCCCCTCCTTCACCTTTAGTACACCTCATTTTATGTTGTGTATTATTTAAAATATATGTAAATTATGTATAATTTTTTGTTCGGTGTTGGTTTCTGCTTTTTTGGCACTGAAAACTTTAACTAAAATGAAATTAATCTAGTCTGTGGCAGCAGTGTAGTGTATATAGAAATGTATCACCACTATGAACAAATCTCTTCCCAAATGTGTTCATCAATTATTTGATTACTTCTTTAACTGATTGAAGTGATTGATTGCCTTTCTCTCTTTCTAAGAGGCTGTGAGACTGTTCCCTGCTCTCTCTCTCCTCATTAAAACTGCACCGTTAATGAAACCCCTGCTCTCACGTTCACTGTCACCGATACGGCGCCAGGAATGCCGCGTGCTGCGCTCTTTGACGCGCTTAAGGTTCACGTATCCTGTGACACACACACACATACACGCACACATGCACTCCACCCCCACCTCCTCTAAATCCTATTCTACCCTCCTTTTGTTGTCTTGATGCGCACCGCAAAAACAGTGTCCAGGCGCGCGCGCACACACACACACGCACACGCATCTTGCACTGCGTGCGTCTGCGCTCGGCACACTAGGCTCCTCGCGGACGCACGTCACCGGCTCTTCCGTCCTGAGCTCTGGAAATGTGATGCGCCTCGACGCGGAGCTGCCGGTTCTTCTCCGTTAACCTCCACTCAGCGGAGCGGCACCATGCGCGCGGCGCCCGGCGCGGGGCGGACGCAGGCCGGACAGCGCGGACGGACCTATCAGCCCTCCGGAGAGACAAGGGTCCAGGACCCCCACACCGGGCAGCGCTCCTGAGCTCACCGCACGATCGGACCGGAGCGCAACCATGCCGGTGCGGCGCGGTCATGTGGCCCCGCAGAACACGTTTCTGGGGATTATCATCCGCAAATTCGAGGGTCAGAGTAAGTGAAGACCACTGCGTTTAGTCTTCTTTCTTGTTCCCGGGGCGACGGTGTGACGCGGCTGTAGATCAGACGACCTCTACACACACACACACAAACATACATATACATCTATACGTTTATATTTATCTGTCTCTCTCTCTCTCTCTCTCTCTCTCTCTCTCACACACACACACACACACACACACACATTGTATATATATATATATATATACAGTATTTTTCTTTTGGAATGC
>JBBJLS010071622.1:0-10969 GCA_037577275.1 Bryconaethiops microstoma
ACACTGATACACTCTACAAAAACCTTTTATGTGCAGAATCACACTTTTTTCAGAAGGGGGCGCTGTTTGCTTTGTGTATTGAGACCTTCAGCTTCCTCAGCCCTGAAGATATGATGTCATGTTCTTTGGTAGATCACCCATCATTCTGCTGCCTTCAGTAAGGTTAAAAAGTGTTTATCTTCACTGAGTCAAATTAATGAAAACATACAAGAATTTTCCACACCTGAAAAAACTTTTATTTCAAAATCTCCTTTAAAAAGCTGCTAAAACTGCACTATTCTACACCTTCTTTTAAATATCTGCACACTCATTGCACTTTTAGTCTTCTTTTATTGATTTTATATTTATTCTTTTATTCTTTTAAAAATTTTTTACCTCCTACTATTTTTATGCTTAATATGTTTATTCTATTCCTGTAAATCACATTGAATGACCTTGTGTTTGATAATAAGCTCAATAAATAAACTTGATTTAACTTGTTCTATGTACTGCATAATCACAGTTTAAAAAGTTATAAAGTGTCCCAATCACTTCCTAATACAAAAAACAGCCCACTTTGAATTCACTGTTTTTGTGATGTCACAAAAACCAAAGCATCTTGCAAATTCCCCACCTGTGGGACTTATAAAGCGTTATCTTATCTTATCTTATCTTATCTAATCTTAGATATGGGCCTTTTTAGTGGCTGTGAGTTTGACCACAGTGAGAAAACTCCTTGATAACTGTGTTTTTCCCCTGAACTTCATTCCTCTGATTGTCACACATACCAGAACATGTGACATCGATCGGCACCGGAAGTGACGTCACGCAGGGGGTATATATACAGGAACCACCGGTGAGTCTGTACACAGACATTGAGTTCTCTACTCAACCCGTGTCGCCCCTCTACTCGTGGTACCGTAAGTAAACTGGACATCGCGTCCCTCTTATATACCTTTCTGTGTACGTGTAAGAACGAAGATTCCTTTGGTGGGAATCTCTACTCCTCGTGGGAGCGTTCTTATAACAACTCCCGTGAGTCACCGGCTCTCTCGTCTGTATCCGCGATTGGGCTTTTCCCTCACGCTACAACTGGGCATCTACAACCGACTTCATTCTCCAGCCTGACAGTTATCAGTGAAAATGATGTGATGATGTGATGTAACTGGGCTGTCTTAGTATATTACCTGAATATATTAACTGAGTATGTTAACTGAACTTCTAATAGTAAGTTATTACAAAAATCATTTTACATTCTGTTAACATTTTGCTTGATGTTCAATAAACAAAATAAACAAAACTTTTACTGCATCAAAATCTTTTATAAGGATTTACATGTATGGTTCCAACAGCAAGCTATTTATAAAGCCATCAATACAAACATCGATTAAATAGTTAGGTATTGATATTTAAACATTTTGTTCAATGAATGAACAAAAGACAGGACATCAGTCCAATAATTGTATTCATGTAATTTATTCAAATGGAAATAACTGTCATAGTTAAATCAGGTCAACTTATTGCATCAGATTTTTTAAGTGTAGATAATGCACTGTGATTCCATTCCATTATTTTCTTTTCACTCTGTTGCTTCCATGTAATCCTAGCTCTGTTTTCCACTGCAGTAGTTAGCAATGATAGCTATTGCACCTACTGATTCAGACATTGCCTTTTCCTTACATCAGAAAGCATGAACACCATCCAGTATTTATACATGGAGCAACATATTCAAACTGTTTGTCAGCATCAAACATACTTCTGATGTAACGCTTTTGACAAAACGAACATGTGAACAAACTGAGTAAATATCCTGGCATGAAGTGCAAATTGGCGCTCCCATCTGCAAACAGCAGTAGCATGTTCCAGCAAATGTGACAACTTAACTGCTGATCTCCTCCCTTGACTCATGTCAAGGATTTTAACTGTGAACCCTGACTGCTACCATTGTTTTCCCATTATTGCCCCAATGCTACCATTAACTGTCAGATGGAGTGCACACAACTCTGAGGTAACTGTATCTATTTGTGTCATCCATTTCAAATCAGAGATGATGGTTTAATCAGGGCTGTATTTGGCCCTGCCGCTCAGCCTGTGTCTCTTTGGTGTGATCTTCACGCCACAGTGATTTTCCATTTTAACACAATAAGCCAGAAGTGGGGGTGGGGGGGACAGGGAGCATAATAAGACATTAAGTCTCCTTTTGTCCTTTGAATTCCAGTTTTAATGCTAAAGCAAAGAACAGCTTTCAGATGTGATATTGGCTGACGATATACTGAGCTACGTGCTTGGTCAGTACATCCCGATTTCGATGAGGGCTGCTGGAAAGTGCATTATTGATTTGATGAACTTGAGTTTTTGTATGCTGTCCAGGGACCAGGCTGGATTATTTTAGCAGATTTCAAGGTCAAGCAGTATCCACGAAGCACAGGCTATGGGACAGCAAGCCTTGGCAGTTTTTTGCAGAATACAGCCAAAACGCCCAATAAGCCTTAAATGCTACAACCAAATGGCACAAAAAGATGAATAAAAATGCTCTCAGTGGACAATGAAACAGCCAACCAGCAATAACAGTGTTTCACACCATTATAAAGTCATATTTCAGTCTTGCAATCATCAATCATATGTAATCACATCAACACAACAGTAACATTGGTGGATGATGCAGCTTAATACCTTTCTAATTACCCACTTTATTAAAACACCTTCCTCTCACTAGCCACTTTATGAGCCTTACAGAATGGAAATGTAATTAATTAACTATATGCATTCACATAATTACATTTACATAGCATAGAATACATCAATCATCATTGACTGGATTGAAATGACACATAGAACAATTATTTGCCAGACTGTTTCCATTATATGGTCTACACAACATACACTTATGTCAAGGCATCCCCTCCCACACCCCAGCACCACCAACCTGCCTCCGGTTTACTTTTCCCCTATTTTAGTCCAGCTCGTCTCAACTTGTTTTGTCCATTCACCAATGTATTTCCCCATGTTGTTTCTATTATGCATCTCTTGTGTTCTCTCCTCAGCCCTAAATGTTGGACCTGGCGCACACTACCCTTTAGGTAGCAGATGATCAGTTCCCACTGGAATTCCTGCACTGGCCTCATGCCATCCTGACCCGACAGAAGAACACTGTTCATTCCATCTGCGGGATTCTGAAAAGGACTCTCCCCATCTGAACTCTGTACTGACTCTTCCTAAGCACAAGCCAGAGCTTGTGTTTGTGTTTTCCTATTTCCTTTGTTCCCTGTCCTGTCTTTGGATTACAGCTACTCATTCTAACCCCTGCACGTGCGTCCCTCTTTCCCTACTTCCAACAACAAACATGACAACTTACCATTCACATCATTAGAAACACCTTGTACTTCCACTCACTGACCACTCCAAGACATCCACCTACATTTAGAGGTACTATATAGTTATGTACAACAACTATGCACGCACTTTTGTTTCTGTTATTCATCTTAAATCTGAAATCAGACTTACAATTTCAATATCCTCCATACATTTACAATGGCATTCAAGACTGACTAAGCCATCTTTTTCAGGTACTTGGCCAAAGAGATTAAATTCTCTTATAATATCTTCCAGTACACTGTCATGTCTGGTCTGGAAGAGAGGACGCAAGAGCAAGGGGAGCTCAGAGAACAGGGTTTTAATGATTAAAGCCTTAGAATGAAAGAAGGTGAGCCAGCTGAGGTCCCATCTCAGGAGAAGTCCACCCCCTGTGAGCGGACGAGACGTACCGAGATGTTCCGATATATAGATTTCCGACAACACGCCTTACACAAGAGCAGTTAGGAAGAGTGTCCCCAGGGCTGCTCTCTCGGCCTCATTTGTCACTTCTGGAAAGAGTAAACAGAAAGGAGCATTACAGTCTCAAGGGAGAGGACGAGCAGCACGTTACCACTCAGATCTATGTGCAGGCTTTCGGAGGGAGCAGGGTCCTTTCGGCTTCAGGTAAGGGCAGGTCTCTTCCTCGATACGTTTACCAAATGCATTCCTGCAGAAAGCCAGGGAGGGAGGGAGGGAAGGAAGGAAGGAAGGAAGGAAGGAAGGAAGGAAGGAAGGAAGGAAGGAAGGAAGGAAGGAAAGGGAAACTGAATGGGAGTATGACGATGACAGCACCAATGGAAACACAAGACTAAGGAGGTGATTACCTGAAACATAACACAGGTGCGGTTTCTGACAACCCTGCTGCGCGACCGCTAATTAGCTGGTCCGGAACAGTTGGGTTGTCAGGCACCGCCAAAACCAACAGAAACCTGCACGTGGGACTGAGGGGAATCGCCAGGCTCAGAACTCCGGTGACGCTTCTCTCTGGGGGCGGGGCCTAGGGGCCCCGGATGTGACATACACTGCTCCATTCATGTAATGCAGAGAAGCAGCCCCATATGATGCTCTTACCTTCATACTTCAGTATGGGTTCTTGGGATCCTGGATGCAACCCTATTTTTCATGGCATTAATATGTAGCACATGTTTTTTAACCTTTACACATATGTATATAGACACAGTTGTGAGTGATCTAGCCTGCCTGCTGTATTTGAGTTACCAAGCCTTGCTGATGTCCCTGAACATTTTCTCTGGCAGTCACATTTTTTTGGGATTGCATCTTCAGTACCTCTGGCTGAACCTTTATTAGTTCATTTACACATACATCTGTTCTGTCCAACTTCATTTGTGAGAAACGTTCTTCACACTTCAGTAGTTACTCTTAGACAACCATGTGCTTATTAAATTGCCTCTCTGAGGCAACAAAAGGCAAAACAAGCTGGTAACAACCACTAATTAGCCTGGTCTGCAATAGGATTCACAAAATCTAGTACACATTGTAAAAGCGAAGTTGGTCGCTGTCTTTTTGAAAGGCTTTCGGTGGAGTAATAAGCCATATATCAATTGCAATTCTCAAACAGCCTGTGGAAGCAGATCTCGGGCTGTTTTCAGTAAAACTCATTAAAGGAGAGTCAAAGCAATTTGCATTTAGACATAACTATACCTTATGTAGAGAATGTTATGGAGAAATGAAAGAAAGAGACACAATGGAATTCAACCGAAAAGAGAGTGTTTCTAAAATGAAGAGAACTTTAGTTTTTTAACATTTATTAACCTTTCGTTAAATTTTGTTCTGTATATTCACTTACCACAGACAATAAGACCACACTTTACTTGACCCCCTACATGACATTGGCATAAGCATACCTAAAACATGTCATGGCAGATGTGGTATGATATCATGATCAATTTAATGTTAGCCTTGGTGGTAATCAGGGCCGTTCCTAGCAGCTTAGGGCCACCACGCGGTTCGGGAGTGTGTGTGGTACGCGTCCGGGCCGGGGCCCCCCTCGCGGTCGGTTTGGTTTGGGGGGGTGCTGATGGGATTCCGCGCCGAGGCCCCCCTCGCAGTCGGTCTGGGGAGGGGTGCTGACGGGTTTCCACGCCGGGGCCCCCCTCGCGGTCAGGGCCCTACGCGGATGTGTAGTTCGCGTATGCCTAAGAACAGTCCTGGTGGTAATTGTTATCACAAGTTACAATGCTTGATGTCATGACTTTAAATCATAATAATAATAGGAATACTATTACTAATAATAGTAATAATAATAATAATAATAATAATAATAATAATAGTAAGAAGAAGAAGAGGATGAAGTTTACTATTTAATATTTATTATTAGTAGTAGTAGTAGTAGTAATAGTACTAGTAGTATTTCTTTAAAAAAAAAAAAATTATTATTCGTCTTCTTATTATTATTATTATTATTTATTTTTTTTTTTTTATTATTATTAATATTAACATTTGTCAAAATGGGCTGTGCCCATTCAGGAAAGGAGGCGCAGAAGAAGAGTTCCATCTCTAACTCTTTCTTTATTTTGAAAACACAAAACAAAAACTGAAAGTGACACATGTATTTAGTGCACCACAAACCCAAAACACCTGAACATAATTATTTCTTAATCCCTAGTCGGCTGGGGATCCTTAAGCCGACCAGAGGAACTACACCCAAGTGTTTCAAAATAAGAGCCCCATAGATACAGTCCAAAGGCGGCTCTAGCAGCCGCGGACTTGTGCGTTACAATATAATTATTATTATTGTTATTACTATGTAATGCCCCCTCTTTCTCCATAAGCTTACATTTTTATCATTTGTTGTAAGGCTTAATATAATTTGGTTCAACTGCTTTTATTTGATTACACAATCATTACATTAACAGATGCCAACAGTGTTCCATACCATACAGTGCATATTGCACTGTAATAGTCCATTTTTATTCTAGAGCACTACTTGCCAAGATATTTGTGCATTGTGTTTGGGTGTCAAAAAACAACTCATCTGTTCCAGTACAAAGTTGAACTAGGTTATATTTATTAAAAAGCAGAGTGCATATAAAATATAGAACACTCCTGGTCACATAACCCTTAAACTCTGAAACTAGGATAGACTGAGTCATAATAAAAAACACCACGCTTAGAAAAAGACTTTGTTGGTTTTACAAAACTTTCTTCTTGCTGGCAGCTTGGTGATCCTCCCCAGGTCTTTGCCATCTTAATGCAAAACAAAAGCTGCATTTGGCAGAGACATCAAACGACAAGCTGCGAATTTGGTGGGTATAACTCAATGCTTGAGAGACTATTTTCCCATGAAGGGGGGTGGGGCACCGTACACAGTCAGGCACACTGACCATGTTTGGATATTCTTCCAAACCTGAAAGTTGGACAGGTTTTACAGCACTTTTGGATTTGACGGTTTATAGTATTCTAATCTCCTCATCAAAAGATGATGCCTTAGCTTAAGCCCAGATGTCTCATAACCCACACTTCACTGGTTACCCCGCCTCATGACATACTTCCTTTTAAAAAAACATTCTGCTTTTGGGTATGGGGGTTGTGGAGCAGATTTAAAGGACAAATTATTCAAATTCAACACAGAATACTATGCGATCTACTGCAAAAATGTAGCTTTGAAAATATGAATTTATTTTCTCTTATCTGCAAATGACTTATCTTTATCTACCCTATCCACCCTAAACACAGTATGTATAGTGTCCCCAATAATAATTGGCGCTCTTGATTATTATGGGCAAAAAAGGCTCAGGGAGGTTATGTTTAGATTAGATTATAAAAACAAGTTTTGTTTCTTGTTCCTAGATAAAATCAAGCAAGTAAACAACAAAGATATTCCCTTTTTCATAGCCTGTTATCTTTATATTCAGTTAATATTGTAAGAGGATCGTTTCATTTAAAATGAAAGCATTTCCTTCACGTTACAGTGGCATTTCCCTCATTAGAGCAGAGCAGACACATAAGGTCAATGAGCTCAGGTATAAAGTAGGGATTCTGTGGTAATGCTGTCAAGCCAAATAATCCATCAAAATCTAAACATGATACTCTAAAGGCTGATGTACAGAAACACATCAATGTTAAGACACATAAAAGAGAGTAAATTTAACTGGCATAGGCATGAAAGGCAATGGCACACTCAGCCCTAAGCTACACAGTGTCTGTCAAGTAACAGAACAAGAACTATAGCAAAATCAAATAAACGTGGTCCTTTTTTACCTTTCACCAAACACTGAAAAGCTTGCAATTTCAGCAACACTTCTGTCAATTAACTTGCAAGGATCTCAACCTTTGATGTGAAACATTGGACATTTTTGGAATAAAATACAGCTTAATGCACATGACCTGGCATAAGATACGCTGCATGAGAAGGGGCCAGTAAAGGTTACACGCAAAAATGCTACAGTTGCTATTAATAGATGAAAACACATTTGACATGATCCAAATTGAACAACTGACCAAACTGACCCAGTAATCATCCATTATGCCATGTATTATGTCTCTGATTCAACAGTCCATGATGAAACCACAAATGACTAGATAACAGAATAGAACACTATATGAGGCAAGGGTGGAGCTAGAAAGGGGCTTGGGAAAATATAAAGTCACATGGCATGGAAGAACAAACAAACACTCTGTGCTCTCCGGTGTGATGGAGCTCACCTTTGGGATGAGTTGGAGTTCTGTTTGTGATCCTTAACTAATCTTATAGCAGCACCTGACCTTACTAATGATCTAGCTGAATATAATCATATCCTCACAGCAATGTTCCAATGTCTAGTGTAAATTCTTACCAGAAAAAGCAATTTGATTTTTAAAATGAAATCTAATCTTGGGTATTGCTATTGGCAGAAATATACCTAGCATATATTATGCTCTACAGTTTCTCATTAAGTTCAGTGAGAGTAAGTTGAAGCTTCTGTAAAGCATGCTTAACCCTGCAACAGTTATGAAAGCTATGCATGCGTAAGTAGAGGCCAGATTTGACCCAAAACTTTGTCATGTCTGGGGAGACATTTTGATTTCAGCAAACAGTCTCTGTAACCAAGAGAAGCTTGGCACTGTGGGGCTCAGAGTGATTATGAAAGTTATGGGAAATACTGAGTTTTTTCCTGAACCAATTTTGATGATCAAGGCTTCTTCTATTCCTTTCCTTGAGGAATGTCATTGCTTTCATGGCACGGTGGCCTGGCTGTGACAGAGAGGTAGAAACCCATCCCAGCTAAAAGAGTTGTCATCCGGTGAGTGATCAGCCCAACCGACTGACTGACAACTCGCCGTGACAACAGCCTGTTTAGATCAAGCAGCCCCAGCAGCCGGGCCTGATTTTCAATCAATTCCTGCTGCACACTCCTTCAATGATGCCTGCATCTCCTCCAGCTTCAAAGCAGCCGATGTGGAACAAGAAACATCCATGGAGCAACGGTGGCTTTTGGCATGACACTGTGCATTTGCATAGCTCATTTTGAACTGAAAACACCTTTGCCTAGCGTGATGAAAAAGCTTTCCTTGTAACGTGGGAACGGATGTGCAGCAAAGTCACTAAATGTAGACCATCTCTCCACAGAGCATTGTCCTAAGAAAAGAAAATGAATATTTAAAAAAAATGTTTGTTCCATTCCCATCTCTGTACTCATTCTGTAACTATGAGCTAATACAATATTTCAACTTTAAATTGGTTGTTCTGCAACTTTCTCTCTGTTCTCTGCTGTGTCCGTGTTAATGGACTTGCTGTTTGATTCTTAAGGGGCGTAGACCTACATAATCTGGCCATTTTCTACATGGAAGGATGTGAAGTCCCTTTGGTCTTTTAATACGCTTTAATATTTCAGTACAAGACATTAAAGAGAGTTTCTCTACCGCTTTAAAAAAGCAAAAGAAAAGACAGGAAGAGACTTTAAACATGACACAAAGGAGCCATTTCAGTGACATGAAAAAAAAGTGTTTTAAAGGGCAAAGCACCGACGTTAAAATGAAAGAAATGAACAACAATTAATTGCCGATGTATTTCTCAGACCTGAGGTCGACTCCTGAAATGTGAACGGAATATATTATGCTCACCATCCGCTTTATTAGACCCTTGCTGATCACTATAAGAGCTTGACCTACCTTATATGTTCATGATGCTCACTGACCAATGTAACAGTGTATATAGTGGCCCATAACATTAAAACCACTGACAGGTAAAGGGAATAAAATTCATTATTTTGTTACAGTGCACCTGTCAAAGGATGTGATATGCAAGGCAGCAAGTGAACAGTTGGGAAGCTGAAAATAATGGCCAGGTGTAAGGATCTGAGCTCCGTTGACAAGGCAGAAATTGTGAGATTTAGACAACTGTGTCTTCAAAACAGGTCTTGTGGGGTGTTTCTGGCATGCAGTGGTTAGGACCTAATGAAAGAGGTCCAAGGAAGGACATCTGTTTAACCAGTGACAGGGCCATGAGTGCCCAAGGCTCACTGATGTGTGTAAGGAGTGAAGGCTAGCCCATCTGGTCCAGTCTCACAGAAGAGCAAGTGTAGAACAAATTGTTAATTACAGAAAGATTTAAGAACACACCTGCTGTGTATGGAGCTGCATAGCCGCAGACCAGTCAGAGTGCCCATGCTGACCTGTGCACACCACTGAAAGTGCCTGCAATGGGTTCATGAGCATCAGAGCTGGACCAAGCAATGGAAAAAGGTGGTTTGATCTGTTGTCCTTTACGTTTACGGCATTTAGGAGATGCTCTTATCCAGAGCGACGTACATCAGTGCTTTAGTAGTCCACATCTGTTCTTCATACCTGTAAAGCTAAACTTAAATCAGCATCTGCTTTTAACCAAGTTACTGCCAGCTAAGTTACACACCTTAACAAACCCTGTCAAAAAGAAAAAAACAAGTCAGAGCTTAATACACAAGTAAGGAAAAACGGTTAAGAGGGTAAGTGCCTGAGGGATTTGTTAAATATATAGGAAAAGATGTATAAGAGATAAGCAAGAGGTCGGGTTAGTCATCGAGATGCTCCTTAAAGAGGTGGGTCTTCAGACGACGCTTGAAGACAGTGAAGGACTCCGCAGATGTGATTGCAAGAGGGAGTTTATTCCACCACTGGAGGCCAAGACTGAAAAAAGTCTTGATGCATGTCTTCCTCTTCTTTTGAGCAATGGAGGTTCAAGATGAGCGGTGAACAGCATGGCGTGTGTGAGTTGCTTCTTTGGGAAGAGATACCACCAAGATGAATGTTCTGCTGGGAGACCTTGGGTCCAGCATTCATGTGGATGTTACTTTGACATGTACCTCATTGACTGTTAAAATGTATTTTTTTTTATTAAGCCTTTTTAGTTTACTCCATTTTAAACAATCAGTTAAGAAAACATTTGTTAACTTGCTATTAGAAAATCAGTTTATTCAAAATAATAAGGCAGCCCAAAGGCTGCTTTTTTAAACATTGTGCTAGTTAATGGCACAAGGGGGACCTACACAATATTAAGCAGGTGGTTTTAATGTTATGTCGGATTGGTGCACAACTGAATTAAATAACACAGGTCAACAGGCCAAAAACATCAGAGATACGTTTGTGGGTTTTGTAGTGTTTTTCATGCTGATTTCAAATCTGTGTTTAGTTTTTCCCTAGCATGTACAGTTTTTGTGAT
>JBBJLS010071623.1:0-10969 GCA_037577275.1 Bryconaethiops microstoma
GGCGGCGCAACCAGAACCATCTGATGGAAGAACTTTCTGTGAGGAGATTTTAGAGGCAGACGTCTGGTTCCATTCACTTCCACTGTGGGTTTCACACCGAACCAACTTAACAATGCAGAAGGCGGAGTTCCCCGATTGTTTTTGTTTTATGAGAATGTAATTCAGTGGAAGAGGGAACATGTCTTGGGACTGGACTGGGTTGGAGCTGGTGGCTCGCTGGCCTTCGCAACTGTGTTTGAACTGTGGTCTCAGAAACAGGGCTATTGTTGGGTAATGGTCACATCAAAGGGGTGGAAAGCCATCAGCAGCGTGAGAAAAGACTCCCAGCTTCTTCTAACACAGCGCAGGGCGAACACAGCTCTCACTGTCTCTGGGCTGTCGTCTTTTAGAGTTTCTCTTTTTATACGACAAAAGGCTTTTTATCCGCACAGGCCGCTTGTTTGTGTTTGTGAAAGTAAACAGTGTCAAAGTGCCTGTGGAACACGATTTATCATGCAGCCCATAATACAGTCCATCACCTGCGGCAACAGTCAGCAGCCAGCAGTTTGTTTATGGGTTTGTTTGTTCACGTCCAATTTGTCTGGAAAAAATAGACCCCTGAAATACTTCTGTTTTCTTCAAAATTCCGTGTCACCGTGGCAGCAAGTGTTGCCGTGGCAGCGAGCGTCGTTATGGCAGCGAGCGTTACAGTGGCAGTGAGTGTCGTCATGGCAGCTAGCGTCGCCGTGGCAACGAGCGTCGCCGTGGCAGCGAGCGTTGTTTATGAGGTCATATTTATGTTTGTGGGATTGGTTTTGTGTTTATGAGGTTATATTTGTGATTATGAGGCCATATGTTACGCTTATGAGCTTGTTTAACACATTTTAATGCAGTTACTGTTTACACGCTGGGGTAAAAACTAAACAGAACACGTGGCCGGCGCAAAGTTTGTTCCCAATATGTTACATAAATAAATAGACATTATGCATTGAAATTTGCTAAATTTGAAAGTGTCTCCTGTAGAGGATGGGTTATGGGTGGGGGTTTTTTCACCATGAATATCAGTGAAACGATATATCGATTGAATGCTGCCAGGTGAGTGGAACGTACGAGAGCTGTTTGTGGACGGTGCTGAGTCCTCGTCCTCATCTGAACTCTTTGACCCCGAGCCGTTCCGTATGCCATCCAGCTTCCCAGCGAGATCTTCCCATGATTCCCTGAGCCGAGGCCTCTGGCCTGATCCGCTGTCTTCCGGCCCTGGCTGCTTCCCATCATGACAAATGTTTCGATTCTCCTCAGCGTGGAGAATTCGCCTGGGGTGCGCTCCAGTTACGCTCTCCAAGGTTCAGACCTCTGAAGAGCGTTTCTCCATCCATATCACAGAATATAGGGGAAATATAGAGTGAATATAGCAGAAACATAAGAACATCACCTTTATTTTGCCTCTGCAACGATGCCACCACTCTTTAATGATCTTTGTCAAGTCCAGCTGTGTTTTGGAACCAGAAGTGGAAAAAAAACGATACATTATATCACATTTTTCAGCACAATATTATATCGAAACACCATCGCCAGCTTTTATTTAATGTGGTTTTATCACTTTATGTATTCAAAAGACTTTCATTTTGCACCTGCATCTGCTCTGATAACATTCGTGCCGAACCTCGTCGTTCTCTTGTGTAAAGAGACGACAATCCGAGCTCAGATCATCCGAGACGCTGCGGAAACTCCTGTATTGAATGCGGCGTTGAAGAATCACGATAATATCATGACGTGGAACAGTTAACATGATAGTATCGGATCACACCACCCCTGGTATTTAGGAATAAATAATCAAATATAACATTTCAAAACCTTCTGTTTCCAGGCACCGGGACTCAAAATAAAACTTTACAGTGGAAGAATAATATCGTAAAACAAATATCGTGATCATAGTGTATCCATGGCAACTGCTGCCCCCTAGTCAATATGATGGCATTTATTGTTTTTCTTCTTATTATTATTATTATTGTCATTATTATTAAAATTATTACTATTCCAACTGTGTTTTGGAGCCGCTTCTCCTCTGAACCTGTACTGAATTTTGACGGGTTTCCAGTGTTAGGAAGAGGCACCGGTTCGATACTACTCATTACTAACTGAAAGGTTTTTACACAAACTTTTTTTTGGGCAGTAGAGCACTGGTTTTATAGCAAACATGCGGTCACACTCGAGTTAATGATGTGAGTGTGATACAGCAGAGATGGAGGCAGCGACTCGGTTTAAAGTCGCACTTGGATGTATTTGGCCCTCAGATAGATAGAGAGATAAGAGAGTGTTGGGAGGGGGGTGTTGGGGGGTTGAGGGGGGCTGAAGGAGAGATAGGGGGGATGTGGTGGTGACCTTTTCCTGGTGTCAGCTGCTTTAGGAGCTGCAGGATGCAAATAAAACCCAACAAAAATAGCACCTTTGAACTCACCCGGCTCATGATGCTGCCTGCCCCCCGCGGCCCCCCGCGCTGGACACCGGGGTTCAAGCTTCAACTGTAGCCATGTGCTGCTTCCAGGACCTGCTGGACCTGCCGTGTCTCACCAGGTCAACAAGGGCACTGAAACGGGACGTCCTGAACGTTCACACTGATTCATTTGATCTGGGGTTGGAATTCACTGAAGTTATTTATGTAAATGCACTGGAAAAACTTGAGAAAATCTATTAAAATGAGATGGAAACGATTCTGTTGAGCAGAAAATATGGTAAAAGAACCTTTAACCGAGTATCAAAGAAGCCATAATATCTAGTGGAGGTGGGTGACATAAATCGATACAGTGTATAGTGATGTGTTCCGGCAAGAAACGTCAGTACAGCAGCAGGTATTGATTTTTTTTTTTTTTACAAATTATTGTATCAAATGGGAACTGTGGAAATGGGAACGGAGGTCAGTGTGGCCGAGATGCTGCAGAAACTCTCAAACGCGGCACTGAAGAATCACAATAATATTGTAACTTTAAAAAATGTTTGAAATAATATCGTATGATCCCACCTCTATTGTTTTAGAAATACGTATGCAAATGTAGCATTTTATGACCAAATATTGCTTGCAATATAATAAAATTGAAATTTAATTATTCTTAAAATTAATAAAAATAACTGTACACTTCGTAAGACAACCAGTGTTTTAAGAGAGAAAAACGCAGTTTATCATCTTGTTGTGAGATAATTTCACTAGATTTTGTTTTTTTGTTGTTGTTGTTTTTTTAAAGCAAATTCAATAATTCTGACTCAACTAAAATTCTCCAAATTTTTTTTACATCCAAATAAAAAATTAAACAGTTTGGCAAGTCGATTTAATTCTCAGTTCCTCCAGCTATGATTGTATTTTTAATTTTCTAAAGAATCGTGATCAAGTTGACTAAGAATTAGAGTTTTGTAAAAGTCGTAAAATCGTTCAGTAGAATAAGCAGACGCTCCTGAAAGCTCTTCACGATTCTTTTCGTTCCTCGAAGACCTCGGATGAGTATTAAAATGTTTTGGATGTTCTCAGAAAAAAAAAATGTCCTCAAAACACAAATAAAGGTCAGAGATCGGACTTGGTGGTTACTCCCGTGGTTGATGGTTTCAGTCTTGCCGGGAGTGGTCTCCGGCTCTTAGCCGGGTGGATGATTGACGGACGTGATTGTTTAGCTGTGTGAAGGACAGGTGGATCATCTCGGCAGGATCAGGGGAGGTTAAACCCTCTAACCCCTCAGAGTCCCACCTGTTAACCCCGTAAGACTCCGCACACACGCATACACAACACTCAGGAAGCTGAAAGATCTCTTGGAGGACTTGTTTAATGAAGGGTATAACCTGTTCGATTTTGAGACGTCCCCAATGGAAGATGACCAGTTCGGTGATATCTGCTCCTTTCTACAAAACAGTGGCACTGTGGGCGCCGTAGGGCCATCATTGGTTACCAGACAACATGGGACCAACAGGAACGCAACGTGGGCTTGATTCTCATCTAGCTTCATTGCCCACCATGATAGTGTCAAAGCCCTGTATAAGGGCTGAGAAGATTGGAGGCTGCTGCTCCTTCTTGCAAGTATAAATCTTAGATGATAAAATAGACCAAAATATTCTTAACGATATGCAAATGAGTGCTCCAAAAAATGAGAAGTAATATTGGGAAAAGCAGGGAGCAAGTAAACGAGAAACGGACATGGATGTGATCTACACCCATCCTTCCTAAATCTTTCTATATGTTTGCAGCGGTATTGAGCCTCGGGTCTCAACAGGAGGGATGGTATCTATGATAAATCAGACATTTGCAACGTATGGGTTTACAAGTTACTTTTAGTTTGTCTTATGAAATATGTGCAAAAAAATAGACGGAAACTTCAGACGTGGTAACGGTAGGAAAATCTGTAGCAAGTGCTATTATCCCTAGATTTGGGATCCATGAGAAAATATATTGTGAGAATGGAACACATTTTGTCAATTTAATCTTAGGGTGAAGTCGTTTTCCCTAACAGTTAGTGATGCAAATGTAGCATTTTAAACATCAAACACACTGTTTTCAAGAAAGGATTTTTAATCTGATTAGCCATATCAGTATTGGTATCTGTATCAATCCTGATCACACCTAGGGGTCCTGGATTGTACCTCAAGAGTCTTTGTGGTCTTTCAGGTCTTTGTGGTCCAGAGCTACTGGGGGCTGGGGGTGCACCGTCCATGAAAGGCCTTTAGTGGGCAGAGGGTTGTGGGAGTTGGGTTCTCCGTCCATTGTGCTGGAAGACCAGCAGAGAAGTGCTGTCATTCCACAGTGACCCTCTGGTTCCTCCCTGCAGGGGGTCACCCCTCCTCGTGTCAGCTGCCTGATTGATTGGCTGAAGACAATCCCGTCTCCTGTGGACGTCTTCTTTTCTCCCCTGTCTTTCCTCCCCTCTTGAGAAGCCATGAAAGAGCTCCACTGCCACAGCAGGTCAACAGGACGGGCCGAGCGAAGGACCGTACCCCCGCGACAAGAAGGGCTGATTATTTTTAGGGAGCTGCGGAAAGCTGAGCTGTGTGACAGCATTGCACATCCCAAAATGAGCAAGGGAATATACGTATATATTTATAAATATATGTAATTTTTAGGGGTCCGTTTATAGCAGCCTTCGTGATTTGTGGCTCAACATAGTTACTTATTTGCCGGCCATCTGATATCCATGCTTTCAGCGAGCAGCTGTGCATTTTATTCCCATTAGGAAGAGCTCAGAAGGCAACCAGCTCGCTACTGTTGCAAGAAATCCCCCCCAACCCCCCCCACCCAGCAAGCATCAGCTCACATGTGTTCCTTCCTTGCTGCTTTGTTGACCTATTTGTGCTTTTTGCCCGCAAATGTGAACCTTCATAGCTTTCCAGAACGCTGTCAAATGTCCCTCATTTCCCAGTAGGACGTTCCGTAAAATGATCTGTACATTTTTAATGCCCTGTAAAACTTTCTGTGCGGTTTTGAACATTCTGAACATGTTGAACAATTTTCTGATTAATTATTAACAATCTCTAGAACTCTCTTTACATTTAAACAATTTAGAAACATTTATGCATGTTGCGCATCACTGAAGATCAAATAAAACCTTCTGTACCGTTTTGAGGATTCTGTAAAACTTTGTGCACATTTTATAAAAGATTCTGTGCATTTTTTTGAGCCGTCCGTAAAATGTTCTGTACATTTTGTAAATGTTCTGGATGATTCTTAACGTTCTCTAAAACTCTCTAAACGTTTATGATATTCTGTGAATCATTTTTGAACATTCTATAAAATGCCCGGTACATTTTTTAACTTTGTGTAAAACTTCCTCTACATTTGTGAATGTTTATGAACGTACAGAAAGTTCCTAAAACTGGCCTGCAGTTTCTAAAACTGGTTTCTAAAACAGTAGCTACAAAAGACGGCTTTTGTGGGTGAAGCGAGGGCAGGTCAGCCTGTAAATAGCTGAGATTTGCCGTTTTCTCTTGGAAATGTCTTCATTTGACAGCAATACTGGACTGGTTTTTTTTGTTTTTTTTTTGTGAATGGCTGGAATTGGTTCCGGCAGCCCGAGCTTGTAAACTGGAATTCGGTTTCAGGCGTTCCTTCCTGTGGAAAGTTCCCGAGTTTGGGCAGCGATTTTTTTCATGTGTCGTGCAGAGCGACAGCCAGGCCGCCCTCCCAGCATCCTACTGCACCTTCACTGCAGCTTTACGGCCCTTTTATACATTCATTGTTTGACCTTGCACCTACATCCATGCCCTCCTCCTCGCAGACTGGAGGGGATGGGTTTTCAGGACCCGGAGAAAAGAAAGAGGGAAAAAGGAATGCTCTCCCATTCGGACGTCATGTGGTATGTGTGAGTGTGCATACTTCAATGGCAGGTTTCTCATTACTTCCCTGAAAGCTGTTTTTTCCCCCGTCTGCGCTTCCAGGAAGTCTCAGTTTACCTTTTTTCGAGCAAAACCAAAAAGATGGTCTGTCTTGGGCCTGGATGCTAAAACGAAACTGTGACTCCGGCTGAGGCTCGACCATCGATCAGTTTGACGAGTTAATGCTCTCGAACGATCACAGCCGTGATGAATCGATGGTTGTGGAGTCACTTTGATTTCTCTGATATCCAGGAATGGCACATTTTCACAGAGGATGTGGGTTCAATAAGGACATGTTTGCGTGGTTTGAATGTGTCTTAAAAATGAAACCGGGCATTCTTTCCCTCTTGTCCTCCCCGGATGACTTAACTGCCATTGTGATTTAGGAAATAATTAAGCCTTTCAAAGAGACTCCGTGAGGAGGGCTGACCTCAGAACTATCCTGATGACACCCACCCCCTCTCCTATCTGGCTGTTCTAAAAACCTCCCTTTTCTGTGCCCGTCAGGCATATCTCTCCCGTGCGATTTCAGATCTGGAGCTGACCACGTTTGGCAGGCGGTCCTTGCAGAGGTTCGGTCTGGCGGTTGAGGTCCAGGCTGTTATCTTTGGAAAGTGTTGACAAGACGGACCGTTAGGAGCAGGGAGCAGCTCGTCTGCTGGGAAGACACACTGAGAGTTAGTGTTACAGGAGCATTTCCTGTTCCCCGCAGAAGAGCCTTCTGAGAAAGGACAGACGAAGGAGAATAACAGGACCCACCGAGGAAAAGCTGCAGGACAACCTAAAGCAGAAAGCAGAAACAGCTTTAGAGAACCTCAGTGAAAACCAATAAATAGACCTGCAGCACACTGGTGGAAGGAGTTGTACTTGTCCCAGAATTGAACCTTGAGGGACACCACAGGACAAAGTATGACTCTTCAATGTATCTCTTTTCTCCTTTCTTTTGTTCTCCTCCAGTTCCAGCTACTCTGGCACCTTAGCAAAACACTGCCATATTCATATATAGCTTCTCTGGGCCTTTTCTAGAAGCGAATCACTGTTGCCAAGGCGTGCAGCCACATATTACAAATCTATCGTCGTTTTTTTCCTAGCTCACACTACTCAAGTACGTTAAGTACCCCTCATCTGGTTCCACCCAATAGTCACTGCAAGTGGATTCAAACCTACAATGAAGCCATAGTTAGGTCATCAGAAACTATTTCATCATGCAGCAATCTCTCAAGTAGTCCAGGGAACTCCTTGATGTCATCTTTCAGGTCTGGTATGCCTGTGGTTATACTAACCAGCAATCTGTAGTAGCAACCTGATGGTTGTCCTTGTGGTGCCTATGCAGTTGTTCAGCTATTATTATTATTATTATTATTATTATTATTATTATTATTATTATTGTTATTTGAATGCACCTTTTACGGCACTCGTAGACACTTTACAGACAAGTAAACCAAAGCATAACATTAATAACACGAAGACAAATAAAGACAGATAATATATATTAGATCACAAGAGTGCAAGACTAGGAATGGGTGTTTTCTATATTCATGGGAATTCCAGAGACGGGGGCAACATAGCTGAAGGATCTAAACCCCTTGGTGGACAAATGAGCAGAGGGTATGGCGAGGTGGGAGACTTTGGACCAGCATGTAGAAAAGCCTGATCCTCCTGACGACCATGTTTGCTTTTTCAACCCAGACCACATTTGTGACATTTGACACAAAGAGACCGTAAGAGTGTTTCACTAAATACTGTATTCTTACTTCCAGTTACCTCAGCTGAACACATGAATGAGCTACACTCATTTGACAGTGTTCTGTGGTCCAAACCAGCATTTCTCCCCTCAGCATCCTCCGCAGGCTTCTTTCCCTGATAGGCAAGATGCTTGCTGCTCCCTGTTTAGCCCAGTCTGGGCCTTCAGGCATTATGTGGCCAGATTTTGTCAGAAACATGAGGTGTTTGTCTGCTTTTGTGGCAGGAATACAGTTCCAGACGATCACCGGAGTTGTCAGCTGCTTGGAACATATGAGAAGATGTCATTGTCACTGATCTTCTTGGCCTAGAATCTCAACACGTGGTCATGTGGAGCATCTCAGTGGCTTCCAGAACTTATGGAAACACGGTTTGCTTCAGAGCTGGTATATTTCCCAGACTTCTTAGAACAGTGTTTAGGCTTGGACCCTAAACACAAATTTGTTATATAATCGTAGATCACTGCAGACCACAGATATGAACACTTTCCTTTTTTAGGATGCCCTCCAGTCTTTTGAGGTCATGGATCGCTTAAAGGGACCGAAATGAAAAACACACCTATTGCTGCATCTGTTGTAAACATGTCCTACAGCCACAGTGGCCACTTGAGCTGAAGTTTCCAGTTTTAAGACAGGAAAACCCTCTTCTGGTGATGTTTCTTGAAGACGTGTGGAACTTTTGACCAGTTTGGGGCTGTTTTTTGGGGATGAGCTGTTTTTTTGTTGTTGTTGTAAGTTGTTTTTATCGGCAGCACCTGTCTGTAGATCATTATTACAGTGGAGAGAATGGACACAAATCCTCTGAAATGAGAACAACTAGTCCCTTACCTTCTGTTCTCTGACTGAATGAGTGAAAACCTTTCTCTGGTTGTTATTGTGCTGAATAAAGAGTTTTCTCGACCACGGTAAGAGTTACGCTAATGTCAGGTTGGTTGTATCTGTCAGGGTTGAGTGACACCACAGGGATTCCAGATGGTTGTATAATGTATTTGTTGAGAGTTGCAGTGAGAGAACTTTGGTGAAAACGATAAAAGAATTTGAATTCAGTCTTAAATATAAGACCGATCTCTAGTTTCGAGCCCTTTTAACCAAACGGGCGGATAGCCAATCACAGCGGGGACCCATTGTGGCGCCAAGAGTTTCTTTCACGTTTGCAGAAACCGAGAAAAGAGAGAGAAGCACAAAAAAAAAAAAAACGAGTGGGAGAATGCAAGAAAGGGAGAGTGTTTGGTGTGTGGTGGCATGGGAGCCGAATGAATCCCGAGAGCCTACCGTGAAGGGCCTCCTTCACTCCGACGCAGGAATTCACCCCCCTTTTCATCCTCATCTGCGAGTGGTGTTTTATTGCGCTGGTTATTTGGCCTGAAGGACCCCCGGGGGCTGGCTCGCAAGATCCGGCACTTTTTTTCATAGTTTAGCGAGTTGTGTGGCGCATGACAAATTAACGCACAGCCGAAGTGGAAAGTTCGGCCGTTCGTTTCTTCGTAACAGCAGGATCCTTCCCGGCCTGGCAGACAGAAGGTTCCGGCAACATAAAGCAGTGTTCGGGGAGGGACGCGGCGAAGGGACGGCTTCTCAGCTGGACCAGATTTAGCACCTACCCTCCCCAGCACAGGAGCTGTGGTTCTTTCCGTCGTGACGACCCTTTTTAGCCAGTCCTTAGTTTAAGATCTTTCACCAATCAGATCTGAAGAACCTTTTGGACCCTTCTGATGTTTACAGTTAGGTTCTTCAGGTCTGATTAGTGAAACATCTGAAAATGACCTGAAGAACCTTTTGGACCCTTCTGATGTTTACAGTAAGGTTCTTTAGGTCTGATTAGTGAAATATCTGAAAATGACCTGTAGAACCTTTTGGACCCTTCCTTCACATCTATCTTCAGATGTTTCACCAACCAGAGCTCATACTGTGCTTCCCTGTAGATGTTTCAGGTCCTCTAGGGCTGCATAATGGTCTGTTAGTCGCCATGGCGATATCGGCTTCTGCTACAGTGATAGGTGGCAGAAGGCTGAGATATGCAAATGAACCTCTAACCAATCACAGTGTTTCTGACAGGGCGACCGATTAGTGAGTTCCTGGGAGTTCTGATGAATCGTCTTCATGTAATTCAACCAAAGTCTAATTTATGACCATTAAAAAACCTGATTGCTTTTAAAGGCCCGATATTCTACATTTTCCTCCTGCTTCATTTTTTTCCATCATGTATATGTGGGTTTTTGCATTGAAAATACAATTTTGAACATTTTCCAACCTTTGTTTATCCCTCAGAAATAAACAGGCTGTTTCCGTTATTTACGAGTGATATATTTTACGAGTGATATATTTTACGAGTGATATATTTTACGAGTGATACATGTAACTGTTCTCTCTTCGGACTGTTCTATGTTGCAGCTCAATCAGAAGAACGTCCTTAGAACTTCAGTGTGAGTGTGTGGGGCTAAACTGCTTTAGACTGAATAAGGATCTTTAAATGGGTGTGTTTTGTGATATCAAGCTGTTTTTGCAGCTTATTTTCCATATATGGACTGTATGGATGGGAGGTGGACATACAACTGAAGAGCAAATTTCCAAAACTCACTCAGTCCAAAAGTTTTTTACTTATTTTACCTATTGGAAAGCAATTCTTACAGGATTTTTTTTTTTTTAAATTGAAATTTTACAGTTACTCGTCATTTTTCAATGGCTGTTTCTAAAGTGTAACTGCTGCACATTTGTTTAAAAAAAAAAAAAACAAGTTTTAGTAAATCGATATTCAATGTCACAAAATTATGTAGAAGTTTAATATTTATATCCTCCTACACGACAGAATAGAGTCGACAGATAACTGCATAAAAACTGTAAACATACTTCAGTCCACCAGTAAGTAAGGAGCACTGGAGACTGTGTGAGTGGAGATTCTCCTA
>JBBJLS010071624.1:0-10969 GCA_037577275.1 Bryconaethiops microstoma
TTCATTATCAAATAATGCCACAACCGATTACAGTCATCATAAATATTTAATTGCAGAATAAGGGAAAAACTACAGGATAAAAGAAATAGTTTCAAACTTGAAAGAGCCCTCAAGCACGTGACACCTAAAAGTCTTTTGTGCCATGTATATTGTACCATAAGCATGTGATCATCAAAATCAATCTTTTTAATTGTGTTTCCCTGCCTAATTGTGTTTCCCATGTTTTTAATTTTTTTTAGACCGTGCTTTAATAAGGCCATTCACTTTTGGAGATTTAAATATTAATCTATTAATACAGGTGAATTTGTTAAATTATTAGTGCCATGAAGTTGAAAAAAAATACATTCAGTTAAGCAAAATAAAATATGCCTATATTTGCATGCTTCTAAGAAACATTTTTTTATTTTATAGCTTTTGGATGATGCATTATTTTAATTGTAAAGACTCCAGAGAAAGAATTCTACTCACAAATTATTGAACTACCATTGTGTCAAGCTGAAAGATATTCCTGTGCTCTGGCCCGCCGGACTACTGAACTGGTCTTTTGTTTTCCCTGCTATATTCAGTTTTGTCTGCACTTCTGCACCTCATTGTCACGGGTGAGGCCTTTCTCCTCGCACTGCTGGCAAGCACACACGCACCAAGGGTAGCTGAAGTGCTTCATGTCTTTTATTTTTCTAAACAAAGCCAAAACAAAACAAAAACAGGCCTGAGAGCCTGGACTATAGATTTAGCCTTTAAGGAGAACACAGAAGAAAACCTAGTATTGTGAGGGTCAACCGACAACAGAAAACTAAACTCAAAGTCCTTAAATACATACAAAAACAGAAAACCCAACCACCAATAACAAAACACAAACACTGATTACTAATAACACCCAGGTGTAACTAATAACAACATAAACTAAACAACCGTCACAGACCCCAGGCCTGACATTCATGGCATTTAAATTTGCCAGCCCGATCCAGAAGTTTTACGTTCATCCAAGTGTTTTTGTGTTGAGACTCTGATATCGCTCTTGATTTGTTCCTGTGAATTCGTGCTCTTCATTTACCCCATTTAGGTTTGAGTTCCTTTGTTTATTCACCAGTTTTTGCCTGTTGTTACTGTGTCATTAAAGACTGTACTACCGTTGAGCTCCTGTGCCTCCACACTTTTTCCCTCACCTAACTATGTAACATTGTTTATTGTTTAATTAAGACATCATAGCACTGTCACCATTAACACGTGCAATTTTTTGGGTGGAACTATTACTACTGGGCAAAACGTGCAATTTAAAAAGTGCAATTTTTCTGGTGCATTTCTACTGTTATTGTCACTCCATTGTGTTCCTGTGTGTGTGTGTGTGTGTGTGTGTGTGTGTGTGTATGTGTATCTACAATGTTCTTATATTTACTTACATATTAATATATATATACATATACTCATTGTGTACATACCAGTCCCCCCAGGATTTTAGGATTTTTTTTTTTGTGATTTTTGTGATCAAAATGACTGATTTTGTGGTGGTGTTTTCACAAAATTTGTGAGAAATTTAGCATTTTTTTTTCCTTGGTAAACTCCATCCATGGTCTACATGGGCCTAGTAAGATTTACATGGGCCTAGTTTGTATTTCTATTTGGGTCTCTACTGCTCCTATAAACACTCCAAGCGCGAAAAAAACATCCATCCGTTTTCTGTGAGTCAATTGAAAGATTTTGGTGTCAGGGATCATATGCTTCTACGAGCCGTTTGGTCAGAATAGGGAAATTTGCATAGAACCGCCCCTCATCTGTCGAGCCCCACCCACTAGATTAGTTGAAGATCCACCATTTTTGTCTGCTGGTGTTCCAAGCACGGATAAGACGCCGAGCGCTGTGACTACAGGCAAAGGCAGGTCACTCATGAAGTGATATTGTTTTGCTCGGTCCTTTGTAGTGATAAAAGATGGTAAATGGGATTTGTCTCTCTCCTTTCTGCTGGCCATTAATTAAAATGCGTTTCAGCAGAGCAGTGATCGTGCATGGGAAATACTGCCACCAGCAGGAGTTGTAGAACAGTTGTGACTTGGGGTGATTTTTTGCGGAAATTATGCGACAGAATAGAAAATATGTGGCATCGTGAAAATATGCGGTAAATTGCTGATTTCACGGGATTTGGCGCGATCGCAAAATCACGAAAAACTGGTGGGACTGACATACATACAACTTGCAAAGGCTACATTTAGATTACATATGCATATATTTTACAATACAGATGTCCATATTTACATTTCTAGATTGTATAGTGTACATTTTATACTGTACTGTTAATATAGTATTTTATTCTATTCTATTGTTTTCTTAATATTTAATTAATAAATTAATTTATTTCTCCGTGCTGCTGACTGGCTGCTGCCCTGTGACGCATCTCGCTATCTCGAATGTTTCTCTGAGTGTTCTCGTGTTTTTCGTTTTGTTCTTCTTAAAGCCCTGTATTTTTATTACAGTAAATTAAATCAATTTAATTTACTGTATTTACTCTGCTTATGCCAACGAAAACGACAGTGCATATCAAAGGAAATGCACTTGCATGAATTAGAGTACCGTACTGCGGGAGACAGCAGGTCAGTGTACACTGTACAGTACGGACATGGGTTTACCTTTACATTTTTTAAGGCTAATGTATTGAGCTGAATTTGAAATTAAATTAAAGTGTTTTGGTAGCATATTTGGGGGCATATTTAGGGTTTACACTATAAAAATAGGCATTTTTAGGCATTTTTTTACCACATCACATATTCACATTTTTTCACTATACATGTGTGCTCTTAGAATGTCACCCTGCCGTAAGTTGTGGACTGAATGAAAGGAGCTGAAAATGGGTGGCACAGAATAGAGGATAAGAATGAGAAAAAAAGAAAGAGAGAATTAAAAACAGGAAGAAAGAGGGCTAAGAGGAGGTGTCACGTGTCGAGTGCTGCTGTTTGGGGTCATGTTCTGTGGGTAGGCCTTAGAGCCTGTGGAGGCTATTTTTGTTAAAGCTTGGTTTTGCAGTTGCCCTGTTGTCCAGAACTCTGGCCTTCTTCACTCAGTCCAATCCCATCTGACTGGCCTGAGGCTCCCCGCCCTCTCCGTTCACGTTCTCACCCAAAGAAATGCCTCTGACACTAAACCAATGCCTCTTGCACATGACTGCCATTGTAATTACATGTGGATGTGTATGTTTGCTAAATGTGCTTACCCATGTGCTTCTTTGGAAAAGAAAAAGTCTCTTGAGACCATTTTTTTGTTACGTGCTTGTGTCTCGTGAGACTTCTACCCTCATCTGTTGTGTGTGTGTGTGTGTGTGTGTGTGTGTGTGTGTGTGTGTGTGTGTGAGAGTGCGCACATCTCTATGTGTGTTTTGTCCTTATGGAAGAACTCTCTGTTCCGCCTTTAATATGTGACAGCTCATCCCCACGTTAGTTCTCCAAAGCAGACAGGATTGCATAAGCCTTCACAATCCCTGGCTTTAGCCAGAGAGCAAGAGGATGACAGGCTTGCGGCTGGATGGAAAACAGCATTATTCCCCTGCCAAAGGGAAAGAAATACCTTTCTGGGTCTTTGACAAACACTTTGGGGGGGTGCAGAGGGTGAGATAAATAAATAAATAAAATCCTCACAATCCACCCCAAAAGGTTTTCTTATACCAGCTAATGAATAAATGTGCACTGCTTTCAAAAATGTCTTCTCTCAATGGCTTACATAAGCTAGATTTACCATACATTGTGGATATTTTTAATCGGCATGGCAATGCCGCCTTGACCTACCTTTTTTTTATGGACCTGATTCATCATGGTACGCAAAGCCTTTGTCTTGTTTCCTGGTCCTCAGCCCTCTCTTTGACTCCTTTCAACGTTTGATATTTTAATCATGCCATCCTTAGGCACATTCACTTCTCGGGTGCTGTTTGCGATGCCACTGAGGCCGCATAATTTATCGCCTGCACCTCTTCACTCACTCCGAGCTCACTACTCTAGTCCTCCACTGCATCGTCCCGGGAGCGAGCCGGATCTGAGGCCAGTTTTGCTTCTTTGTGTTTCTGTTAAGAATACCTTTGACAGCCTCCGACTTCATATCTACTCAGCAGCACACAAGTGTGCTGCGCTGTGGGATGGCATACTGAGCGCTAACCCTGCTGACCCCAAGTGAGCTGATGTCTGTGCCTCCAGGCCCCAAATGTCCCACTTTTTTCCCCAGCTAACGGAATACAATTTAATCTTCCTTTTTTCCAAATAATTTACAGCCTCGGCCAGGAATTGTTGAGACAGTGCCCGGCAGCTCTAGACTAGCTCTGAATTCCCGATAAAGAGCAATAAAGAGTACATGCACCCACGTCTTTTGCAATTTGGTTTGTTTGTGGCAGTGATTAGTGCCTTAACGAAGTGTCATGTTTAACTAGACTTCTATATGGGTGAATGGGGAAACATGTAATACTTGGCAAATATAGGGCACAATAGTAGCAATGAATACAAAGTGCTACAGAGTTTGCAACATTCATGCCTGCATTTACAGCATAAAAAATTCTGCTTTCCCTTCCACTGATTTCTTTGTAGACCGGTGGGAGTCAAACAAGGAGGACTGTGGGAGTGACAGCAGGGAGCAGCAGATGAAGAGAGAGAAAAAAAAATGATGTGCTGTGTGGTGGTTAATCAAATGTGTTGTTTTGCCACAAGGTCTTTTATTCATTTATATATACTTTTTTGCAATTAAATTATGCTCCTCTCACTTTTATGCTCCTCCCTTTTTGCTCTTCATTTTTCTTTCTCAGCCCTCATTGCTTACCAACGAAGAGAAACATTTTACTGATGTGGAGCTCCGAAGAAGGAAGGAAGACAGCTGTTAATCCCAGTGTTAGACTGGATGGAGGGTGTAGGATGTCTCTAAAGAAATTAGTAAAGAGGCAAAATTTTAATACCATTTTCACTAATATTTCTTCTGACCAGGAGATGGAACATTATTGATGCATAAGAAGTAAAAGGACCTATGGCCTTGAAATTGCACCTTTGGAAGTCGCTTTGGATAAAAGTGTCTGATAAATGCCGTAAATGTTTCAGACCCACTTCATCATTAGTGTCGTCAATGCTTTGTGAATTTGGTACTTTAACTGTTCTGAGCTGGGTCAAAATGTAAAAGAAGTAGTCTCAGGATGGTTGATGTTTTCTACATTTCAGCTGAAAGATCTGAGCTCAGTTATGTCATCATTAGGACGCAGTGTGCCGGCGGTGAGAGGTTGCTGTTTTACAGTGAAGGGTGTCGCAGTGTTGGTATCAGCACTGAGCAAAAGCATTGGAATAGATAGGATGATGAGATGGGATGAACAAGTGGTAATATTGGTTGAAAATGTTTATCAATAAACACACAGATTATTCAAGCGATCATCTAAACAGCATACTCTGGCTTCCTAGATCACATTAAAGCCGTCATCATATGTCAGGAAATCCGATAAAGAGAACTGGATTTTATCTCAGTGTGTGGGTTTGTATACCCTTATTCTGCTGTTTTCAGTTTTTACATTGAGGCATATATGGAAACAGGAACTAGGAAAAGACACTTAATGCCTTTTTCACCCTAAAGATATGGCAACAAATTACCATATTTAAGCACCATGGAGCCAAAAATGACAATCATTTGGGAAACTTGGAGCGGAATTCCCAAATAAATATTTACCAGAAAACAGGGTCTCAGCACTTGTAAAGTGCCCATTTGTCGTACGTGAACACACCACAGCACAGCACACAGTGTGAACAGCACGGAATTGTTCTCTGTATTTAACTTAGTCACCAAAGGGAAGCAGTAGGCAGTCAGGAATGCAGCACCCGGGGAGCAGTGTGTGGGAACGGTACCTTGCTCAAGGGTACCTCAGTGGTGCCACTGGCAGTCCTGGGACTTAAACACACGGCCTTTTAATTGCAGGGACAACTCCCTAAACACCAGGCCACTAGCTGCCTCAACCACTTGTAAAGGTGCATGTTGTGTATTTAGAAACATATCTACGTCCTGGGCAAATTATGACACTGCGTTGGTTATCTCTTCATATTGTTAAAGTGACAATGTTCAGCCCTTCATGCATGAGCTGAAACTTTGTGTTTGAGCGTAGTTGCTGTGAAGCTGGTCAAGTGAATTAATGTGACCTGTGAATGTTCTCAAAAATAAAACAATTTAAAAAAGCATTGTAAAACAAAATAACATCCTACATCCATTTTGCGTGCAAGATATGTTCAGTTACACCCAAGTTCAAAATAACACAAATAAATTTAAGCAGCGTGTTAATTTCTTTATGCTGTAATTAAATTGGTAAAGTATAGTGGCCCCTTATAGTCACACATGAACACAGGGTGTATTGTATTGGCCTCCCATGAGGCAAGGATGGCAGCATCCACCATCCAAAAATCCCAAGAAGTGTGATAGGTAAAGGGAGTGAAATGTGAAGCACCTTTAAACTTTTGATAGAACGTTCTAAATTTAGCTGTTTCCATGGGAACACCCTAGCATTCCGTCTCACCACCCCAGAGTTAGAGTTGTTTTTGCGACACTGGCACGCACATGCACAATAGGACACCCCCCACCCCCCACACCCGAAAAAGACAATCTCTCTCAGCGTCTGATTGAACTAAGTGGGGGGTACTGCTTCACATAGAGATGTAATCTTCCCTGGCATCTCCTCCGTTTGCTGCATCCGCAACTATCTCGCAACTTGTTCTGGTGTGCCGCAACTCGCACAAAGGCGACGGTAAAACAATGTACAGTTGATGAATGGCTTTGTACGCTTTCACAATGCACAGTTAATAAAATCTAATATGTGCGTGACAGTCGGGGAGGAGAAAGTCTCGAGAGTTTTTCGATGCTGTGAAAAGAGAAAATATGCATGAACACGTTGCCTCTGCTTAAAAGTCGTTCATTGCCCAGATCGTGCAGAAGACGCGTGCTGCGAATTATTGAACCACCTTTGGTTTTCATTACCAAAGAAGGCACATCGAAAAAGGTGGGGCCTGAAGGCATCCAAGAAAGACAGCAGTGTGTATAAGGCCATAATGATCCATACCTTGCTTTTCAAGTCCACTCTGTATGCCTTTATTCTCTCTCTCTCGCTTCTTTTTTGTTTCAGAAGTTGAGAGGTGTAGTTTGTAGTGGACATGAGTGTTTCAGGGGAGTTTTTAGGTTACATGTGATGACGTCCACAGGTGTCTGAACTTGAGCAGGTCTCCAGATGATTCTGGATTTGACAGCTGCTGCCGTATCACTATGGTGATGGAGACATGTGTATATGTGTGGCGTGTGCAAAAGTTTGGGCATACTTTCTGGCATTACTTAGGCAGACTCACACTGGCCGAAATGACAGGCTAGAAATATTTCTTGAAGCCATCTAAAGGTATTTCTTTTCTTGATTATAGAAATATTCGTTCATCTTGCTGGCATGTTTATCATGTTTAGGTCTAGTCACAGATTTTCAGTAATAAAGATAAAAAAGGCTACTTCCAAAGCTTTCATTTCTTGAAGTACTTCAAACTTGCTTTTATTGTATGTTAAGGACCATTGTCTTAAAATCCAGCCTCTCTTCTTCTTCAGTGTCTTCACCTTCCATGATTTGATGATGGTAAATACCACTGGCTATCAAACATGCCATACATAACAGATCCACTGATTGTTACCAGAGACTTCAGTTTTCATTTAATCAGATCTATGAAGGTAAACCGAACAGAAGCTACCAAATGTGAGTGTGTTTGGCCAAAACTCAGAGTGAGAATATGAACCGTGAAATTTAATAAGGCTTGAAACAGCTAATCAACCAATATCAAATTCAATAAAACAAATCGGGAAAATAATTCAAAATACCAGCATAAATTTCAACAAGGTCCCAAATTCACATTTGCTGGGCCCCTAAATGCAGGGGACGAATCACAGCAACAGAGTCACACACACATAACTAACAAGACTCCCCCCATAAGACTAGGCAAGCCAAACATATACAGGTAGCCAGCACCATTTAAAAAAACAGAGGCGAACATGTAACACTCAATAGACAACCAACCAAACAGACTCTAAGACAAAAGCATAATGTTCTTAAATATATAGACAGCAGATTTACTGAATAACTACAAAATATTACATCCCAGAAGCACATGAAAAGACATAATACAGAGAAGGCTTAATCAAGGCCATCTCCACTACCCTCAAGACCATAACAGGAATTAACCTTGCCAATTAAGCCCGAAACCAAATAAATATTGCTCTGTTCCTCTGTGTTTGGCCCTTGCCAAACAAGGAGGACACGAGAAGAAATGACAATATTTACAACTAAAAAAATTCTTTGCACTGAAGTTTGTGCCCCTACTTAAGTACAATAAATGTCCTAACAAAATAGTCTTGTGACGGTCACCCCACGACCATCACAAGATTACCAAAATGCCTCTGGTTTATGTATACGTACTTCAAACACTGAAATGTGTGACAAGATCATGGTTAAGGTTACTTTCTCAAAACCACAAGTAATTTTGGAACAACACTGCGTAGTGGACTTCGACATCAGACTTGGTTTAAGGCATAATGAATCAATTAAGCTCTGAGACCTTACAAAAAGTAACACTATCATTGGATCAACTGAAAGGGTGACCAAATAGTGCACATGCCACATTTTTTTAGGCAATAAATTCTGTAAGCAAATGGTTATTGTGCATTTAAAAGTATAGAACTGTGTTATATTTGGTGGCTATATTTACCTGGTTGACCAGGCTGACTAAACTTTTCACATAATGTGCATAATATTGAATGAGTAGATTACTTAATCCAAGTAACTGTAATGGTTGCGTTTAATCAATCAATGGTCTGTACTATCATAGTTGTGCAAATAGTAAATGAATTCAGCAGTTTGATTAGTGGTGTAAATGATAACATAATGTGTGATTGTCTGTTGGAGAAAAAAGGCAAAATAAGCTTTACAAGATTTTCAAATGTAACTGCTTCCCTGGAAACTAATTTTGGAACTGGACCTGTCAGAGAACCTTGAATGGAAAAACAAAATAGAAATACTTGAGCAAATCAGGCCTCACCTTGCACTCAAAGTCCAGATAACCAGATTGGAGCTCTTAATATGGACAAATAATGAGGAGAGCCAATTAATCAGAAACAATAATTATGCCTGGAACAGCTGGTAAAAGAGGAAGAGGCAGTCGAACAAGCCATTAAGACACCAACAGAAAACAGAATATTCAGGACAAACACTGTCCATATGTTCACCAGGAGTTAACGATGGTCTCAAAACATGTAATGATAATAATAATAAAAACAACAACAACAATAATAATAATGATAATAATAATAATAATAATAATAATAATAATAATAATAATAATAATTCAATTCAATTTAATTTTACTTATATAGCGCTTTTTACAACCGGGTTGTCACAAAGCAGCTTTACAGAGTCCAGGTCCGAGCCCCTAGTGAGTAAACCGAAGGCTACAGAGGCGAAGAAAAACTCCCTCAGCTGGAGGAAGAAACCTCGGGAGGAACTGAGACTCAAAAGGGGAACCCGTCCTCCTCAGGTCGACCCGGAGAGAAAGAAAAGAAAGTCTTAGATAACAAGATAAGGCTTTAATGAACAAGATTATAGACAGATAGGCTGTCTACGGCTAACAGAGCTGGAACCACTAAGTGTTCAGAGAGGCTCCAAAGATCATTTACTATCTTTACTGAGGCTGTTTCTGTGCTATGATGAGGCTGGAACCCAGATTGGAATTTTTCATATATATGGGTCTTATGTGGTAAAGAACATAACTGGTGGGCCACGACTTTCTCCAAGATCTTAGAAAGAAATGGTAGATTAGAAGAGAGAATAATTGCAGAAAGCTCTGTTTGTTGGACTGGACTAAAAGATGTCAGTTTCTCGACTACGACTGAGTTTTGAACAGTATCTGTGTCTGCTGGGTTGGTCAGTAAATGTGATGGAGCTGAATTTTTAGATTGAATTTCTTGTCTAATTATTTCTGCATTTTTGTTGAAAAAATCCACAAAAACGCCACTACTATAGTTTGCAGGTACCTGTGTTTCTGCACCTCCCTGGTTCCTAGTTAGTTTAGAAATTGTACTAAACAAAAGTGAGGGACGATAAATAGCGAGCCATGGTAAGTGCTCTGTCGTTCCTAAGGCTCTCCTTCCAGGCGGAGTGGAAGGATTCCAAATTAGTTGATCACCATTTATTCTCTAGTCTTTGAACATTTTGCTTTAAAGCGTGTTTTTGATCATTATACCAAGGGACTTTTTTACATCTTAGAGTTGCGATGTAATCTAGTGTGGATCAAAGAGAGTTCTCAAAGCGTTCAGTCAGGTTATCTGGTTCTGCTGGACAGGATGGAGTATCAAATGGGGTTTAGATTTCTGGGAGGTTTTCAGTTAAACTATGAGCTGTGACTGATGTTATTGTACAACTATATGAAAGCGAGGGATGTGCTTACATTATGATTTAGATGCAGTTCATTTGTAATGACTACTGTGCTGTAGTGTGTTTTGGTATGGTAAGATATTTCAGTAGTGTAAGACATTTCAGTACTGTCTGGTGTTTCAGTACTGTAAGATATTTCAGTACTGTCTGGTGTTTCAGTACTGTAAGATATTTCAGTACTGTTTGGTGTTTCAGTACTGAAAGATATTTCAGTACTGTCTGGTGTTTCAGTACTGAAAGATATTTCAGTACTGTAAGATATTTCTGTACTGTCTGGTGTTTCAGTACTGTAAGATATTTCTGTACTGTTTGGTGTTTCAGTACTGAAAGATATTTCAGTACTGTAAGATATTTCAGTACTGTCTGGTGTTTCAGTACTGTAAGATATTTCTGTACTGTCTGGTGTTTCAGTACTGTAAGATATTTCTGTACTGTCTGGTGTTTCAGTACGGTCTGGTGTTTCAGTACTGTAAGATATTTCTGTACTGTCTGGTGTTTCAGTACTGTAAGATATTTCTGTACTGTCTG
>JBBJLS010071625.1:0-10968 GCA_037577275.1 Bryconaethiops microstoma
TATTTCACTGCAGCCCTTGTTCTAGGGCATTTTTCAAAAGAATGGCTCTTGTCCCGCAACACACTGTGTCCAGCAAGGCAGTTAGCTCTCAACTCAGTGGGGGATAAACATCCGCACACTGATTGTTATCAGCAACAATAATGGCAGCAAACACCTGGTTATTCAATCAGCAGCAAGAAAGCTGAAGAAATTGAAACATGTTAAAGCAGCTAACCATAAATATCTGGTCTATTAGATCACAGCTTCACATTAACAATAGGCTTTAGAATCAATAACAGTTTATGCAATGATATTATGCTAATTAAGGTAATGAATGATGTCCTTGCCTCCGCACTTTTAAGAATAGATTTTCTTGATACATAGTCTAAAATGAAAGGCTTTAGGGTTTGCTTTTGAATGCAACATCAGTGTATTTGTGCCTTGAGCTTCCAAGTTGTCAATTTTCAACATGGCCTTTTGTGAGAAAATCTTCATTGTTGTCAATTTCTTTATAAAAGGCTAATCAACAAAAAGGGAATGTCACTGATATTCAGTGATTATAATTGTTTTTTAAGTCAGCTTCTTGGTGGACAGGATATTTATAACTCGGAACACCCATGTCACTCATTACACTTTAATTTATGGCACCAGCTAAAACTATGGTGTGCTATCTACCATTTTGTGAGCGGTATCTGGACCAGATGTTGATTTTGTCTGTTGGCGGTGGCAGGGATGAAATTACGAGTAGAGCTGCTTTCTATTATGGGAGAGTTAGCAGACATCCCGTTCTGGTTTAATGATCAAGATCAGAAAGAAGATCTTGGCCCAGAGGGAGAGGAGACACACACTGGGATGGAAGCAGAGCCAGGGCCTTCTCTCGGCCCCAGCATTCAGAAGAGACAAAAAGGGGGTGCTGGGAAAAGGTGCCCTTTAATACTCAACTGGGGCGAGTCGTTTGGGTTCTCTTAAAATTGTTAAGGTCATGGTTTTGATGGTGTAAGCTGCTCCTTTATCAGCACAAAAGGGCAACGTCCACCCAGAGCAGCAGCGGACTTTCAGTGGAGATGGACTTTCCCATGAGTTCAGATGGAAGAAGCAGTTCACATGACATTCGTAGCATTGAAAAGTCGACTCTCCACTGTTGTGATCCGTCTTGTTTCACGTAGTCATCCTTGGGCTGGTGGGGGGTTTTAAACCATGTTTTGCTTGGAGCATTTACTTGGAAAGTCTGCTGTGTTTTGGTTATTACAATTTTACTCACATAAACCGGCATGATTTGTGCGGTCATCAGGCCCACTTGGACGTGATATGGGAGATGAATCATGCATTCAACAATGAAAGAAACAAGCTTTAGGGATTGAAGTGATTTCCAGTGGAGACAATAAGTTTAAGCGTGGACTGGGATCTTGGCACACGGGGCCCGTTGGAATGTGGTGAGCCCACTGGGTTCTTTGTAAAAGACCGCCAAGCCCATTAGAATGGAACTTCAGAAAGAAAACAGCTACCATCCGAAAACGGGGACCACTGGGGAATAGACACATAGATGGATGTTTTTCCTCCCTTGAAACCCATGAACTTATAAATCAATATTGTCACGATTCTGACATTCACAGTAGGACCAATCCACATCAAATGCCTTCATTGTTTAAAATGTGACTTGGTTTGAAAGAATTTCTTTACTTGACTTTTGACTGAATGTCTGAAATGTGTTTCCGCTGCTTTATGTTCATATCAAGTCTGCCTAAACAAATCTACAGACTGCCTCAGCATTTACAGTGCTTGGAGACATAATATCAGTATTTCAATTTTTCAAAACATAATTTACTCAAAAATGACATACATGTGGTCAGGATCATGTTTTATACGTAATGTAGAGAGTTCATAATGACTGGTACTAAGCTGCTCCTTTTAAAAATACATGTAACTTTGGCTACATGGTTTGGCTAACTTTAATTCCATGCAAAAAGACAATGACAATCATTGACTGTGATGACAATCACAGACCAATAACATGACAGAGCAGAAATGACCATACATTCTATGTAGACACTGCTATAGAACATTCCATGAAGCTGTAATCACAGGTGCCATATACTAACATTTAGTAACTTAACCGCGTCAAGTTATCAGTACCATTACACAGACATGTCATAATGTGTGATGTCCTAATTGGTCATTTCAATACACAGCAAAAATAAATATGTGACATAAGCTGTCATTATGGCATCTGTCGTAGCAACTAGCCATGATGCAATCATGACACTTAGCATTATGTAAAGAGTTCAGTGTAAAGTGACCATAGTGTTATACGTGAACACACCACACCACACAGTGTGAACAGCACGAAATTCTTCCTCTGTATTTAACCCATTCACCAAGTGAAGCAGCGGGCAGCCAGGAACACAGTGCCCGGGGAACAGTATGCGGGGATGGGACCTTACTTAATTAAGGGTACCTCAGTGGTACCACAATCAGTCTTGGGAATCGAACCCATGACTTTCTGATCTTATTTTTAATAATGTACAAAATCTGTCCTTCACATCAGTTCTCCACACAGAAAGGGCCAGTCACACCTTATGCAACTACCAGCTCTCTCAAAGGAAAAGCCCCTGCAAAGAGTTCCATACTGCATACATCTCATCATGCACAGCGCTCCATGTGTAGACCACATCGATGCTATGATCAAAATAAGTTTAGAATTTGCACAAACACACGGTATTATGCAAACCACAGTATAAACATGCAAAATGCCCCGTTTCTTTTAAAGTGCCAGATGGATCTTAGATATACCCAAAGAGAACACATGCGTCAGTGAGTCTTTCTTTGCAAAGTTTAATAGAAAGATATGTCAGAGTGTAACACAGTGTTTATCTGAGTGCTGTAAAACCAATGCCTCTGTTTACTAATCCTCCATGACACCAGCATTCAATTTAAAGCAAAGGTACTGTACATGCGAATATAAATCTTACATAACTGAACATGTTATGAGGTGCTTTATGGACTGAATATTGTTTTATGGGGTATGTGTTTGTGTTCTGTCTGGTCATGAGGAGCATTTCTCATCAAATCTGAAATTGGATTTCCCAGCTTTACTGGGTGTAAAAGGTAAGTCACGTTATCAGAGAGTTTGCAATGTTCAGACCAGATTTTCATTGCATTTTAAACTCCCCAGTCTATTTGAAGAGCTTTATAAGAACAGTAATTTGACTGACGTATATCACTGGGTTCCATGCAATAAAGAGATTATTTTATAAACTTGTATGCTGATTCTTCTTACTTTTTTTCGTCTCAGTCCAAATGAGACGGCATGATACCACTACCAAAATTCGAAACCAATATATATTATATTAGTTACAGATGAAATCATTTAGGCAGTATTTTCCCTACCATTTTAAGCAGTGTTAATAAGGCTACATTATGCACTATATTCTGCTTAAGTCCTGCATGACTGTTTGCAATGTGTACAGAATTATCTGAAATGATACGATCAGTGGATGGTTTATTAAGGAACTTTTTTTAAAGGTTTAAAGAACCTTTTTTTTCTTCAGGACCATAGCTTCCAGCCAGAAAACATTTTAGCACCTTAATTTTTAGGAGTGTTGGATATAAATATGTGATTTCTTTTAGATTAGACACCTTCATTTATCAACATGAGGAATGAAATACGACGAAGGTTGTTGACTTTCATAAAAATGTACTTTATAACTGTCAGGATGTCACTTTTATAAAAACAACAACTGCTTTATGATCAGTGGATATCAGTTGAAATCAGCATTTACAATAGTGTATGAGGAAAGCCAATTTGTTTTCAACAGAAAAGGAGAGAGATATCAGTGAAACCCCTGAGTTATGGATGTAATTACAGCATCGCTTATATTTATTTGAATCTGCCCTACGAAACTCAACAGCACCCCCTTAATGTTGTTGAGGCCATCTAAATAAATGAGCATTGTTTACACTAAATCGACAGTAGTGTTTCTCTGTCATTCTTCCATATTCAGCTGCAGGATCATGCGAGATTGGAATGTGTGAGTACTTCCCCCATCCTCTGACTTTTCATCACATCCTGGACCTCACCTGGAGCACCAGAATTCTCCTGAGGGACAAACCTCACTAGTTAAGGCTTTGCCACCCGTATTCATAAATCTCTTGCGATGCCATTGCCCAAACAGTAGGACAGTTGAGGTTAAGTACTATAAAATAATATTTAATAATATAATCACATAATCTTATAATGTACATTTAATACAGATATTCTAAATGTCATATAAGACCTGTTGCTCCACATGGACATCATGGCCAGAAATGCTGTCATTGTAGAGTGAATATGAAAATCAAAATGAAGAGAAAGCAGCTGAACTGAACTAATATGATGAAATTTAAAAAAAGGTCTAATGGTAATACCAGCAAAATTGTAATGAAGCTTCATTTATTTCGTGTCGCTTCAGGAACTTCCTCTATCAGCCAGGTTTCACCACGACATAGTTATACGGTACGATATCTTTCAAGAACACTGTCTGAGAGGCAAGAAAGAGACTGTCTGGGTCTTGACATTACAAAAACACATTCTTCACTGCTTATTCCTGGTTTCCAGAACTTTCTGCGTTCAAATGAAGAAATAAAACGGCTCAGATTGAAGGCAATGCTTGACTAAAACCCATCTCACAGTTTCAGATTGGTTTGTGGAAGATCAGATAACATGGCCTGAATTTCTTCCTAGCACTTGTGGAGTTACTTTTCTAAGGCGTTCTTACAGAAAAGCTACTTCAGAAGGTGAGAACCGACATCTCACGCTCCTCCAGGCAAAACACTTTTACAAAGATAAGAACAGGATTTTTCTCTATATAAAGTTTGAGTAACCAACTTTAAATGGTCCTTTTCCATATACTTCTGCCATAAAAATATAACAGTAATAATAATACCTGCAACACTGACTTTACAGTAGAAGGAAAAGATATTCTTCACTTTACCTATGTGTGTGCAAAAGTTTGTGTACCCCAGTCATGACATGAGGTTGATTTTCCAAGTGAAAATACGTAGACACCACCTCAGCGTGCGACTAACGTTACTTTTTTTTTTTTAATCATGTTTAGTGACTAATTTCCATGTGTTTGAGAATTTGATATGTTTCTATGAATCTAAAATAAAATGTGAGATGAACAATAGTTTGAACATCCTTTCACTCGATCAGTCTTGTTTTATTCATAAGATTTCAGAGCTCATTTGACTCATTAGGCTTTTGTCCAGGTCAAGTACAGACAATTCCAGAGTGCAATGATGAAATCCTCCATGCCTCTCAGAATGTTATGCTTATACCATGGGCTCAGCTAAGCAGCTGACCAGGTTTACCGCTGAACTTGTTTAAGGGGAATTATATCCCCTCACAGAAGCAGCCCCCATAAATAAATGTGCATTGTTCACTTAAATCATCAATAATGTTTCTCATTCATTCTTCCTTATTCAGAAGTACTTCTGAAGTCACAATAAACTAAGGTGTGGTTATTAAAACAGAGCTGCAGCTGTATGCTGCCAATGCTTTTATACTATCCCTGCATGAGAGAGAAGCTTCAACATAAACATTCAGAAACTAGGCTACTTGAATGTCTGTTTTGCTTTAATTGTCAGAAATAATTTAATTATCATTATCAGTTAATCATCAGGGGTTTTTCATGACTGATTATCACTGAAATGCTAATATAACTTATAAAGCTAATTAAAAATGTATGACAGGAGTTAATGGATAACTTGTTCTTGATTTTCTTTTCAGACATTTGTTTAATAATTAAGTGTTTTTATGGTTATAATGTAATTTTACATCCCTCAGTTCCTCCTATAGATGGATATACCCTTTCTTTTGTAGAAGCAGCAGCAAAGGCCGCTTAGCTTTGGAGATTTTACCAGTTTAAATAAAACATTTTCATATTTAACACTGTCATTTTTACTCCCTGAAATCTCATGAGAAAAGAAAGTTACAGAAAATTAAAGTCTGACAAGAAGATTAAAAAGAAGACCAAAAGGTTTATAGTCTGGATTGATTGATGTATGTTAATTTAACAAGATTTTATTCCAAGCATCTTTGGAATATTTCCGTCTATTTTTCATACCAAACTGCTGCTGTTTGCCAATGGTGTAAACAAAGAATATAAAAATAGTGTAAAAGCTTGGTGATGAGGTTTTATTAGGGCAGTGATGAAATATATACATTGTGCAAAACACATATAAATAATTCCAGACTCTTTAGATGCATTTTATTATCAGCATCTGAACTATTAAGTAGAATGACCCCTTACATAAGGATCTGATCACTGACGCGGAGGCCAGAGAGCGTTCACCCTGTTCCACCATGACTCAGACAGATGAAACTAAACAAAAGACCTTTCTGGGAATCTGTGGTTTGTCATTCATAAACAGTCGTTAAGCTTTATGCCACAGTTCTGATGGGAAGATTCAGTCCCACTTAATATTACGAGGGATAATTTATGACCCCAGTCACATAGTTCAGCTACCACTCTCTGACTCATTGTTCCAGTGTGAAATCGGAGACCTTTCATTTCCAGATCGTGGCAAGCACTATGGCGAGTCATAGCACTAAAGACAGGACCAAACTAGGCTAGAAGAGGAGGGGGGGCGAGAGTGTGCGAAGAGTGCCACCGCCCTAGTGCCACACGTGCCTAAAAAAGGTCAGAGTGTCAGGCTAGAGTGTGTGTGAGCATATGGAGGTGTGTGTGCGTGTCTGTCTGGGCTGTACATGCAAAAGCGTACGTGCGTGGGTGGGTGAGAGAGAGAGTGAGAGGGAAATGGAAGCACTTAAAGAGCAGGAGGGGGCATAATGTACTCCTAGTGGAAAAATGAGGAGTATGCGATGAGAAAGACAAATAGGAAAACTGGTAGCATTTGTTAAAAAGACAATTAATAGGTTTTTATGTTGACGTTCTCCTCTCCTTCCTCCCTTGATACTGTTTTGAGTAGAAATTTATGAGGCACTGAGAGACTGGTGGGTAGGTACATAGTCTCTTTTATTCATTTAAAAGAGGTAAACAGAAAAACAACAACAACAACAACAAAATGTTATTTCAGCCTAATTCAGTTCAATCAGCAGACTTAACACAAAATGCTGTTGCGATCAGTGTTGACAGATTTTCAGTCTGTAATGCAAACGACTTTCTTGGATGTTTTTTTCTAGAGGGCGGTTTAGTGTTTTATCCAGTTTTCTCCTCAATTTAGTCATGTCCTGTTTCATCTGATAGCTGCGTCTCCCCCAGTCACGTGATTACACCAACACTGTCCTGTCCGGCCTGCACTTGTGTAGTCTTGTATGGTCTTGTGGCATTTCTGTTAATGTTTTTTAGGTTGCACCACGATCCTGGAGGAACATTGTCTCATTACACTGGGTTCCATCTATTTGATTGAAATGACAATAAAACATCTACTTGACCTGACTGGGAAGGTGACGACTAGCACATGCTGTCTTTAAGACATGTGAAGTCACCCAAGTCAGGAGAACGCCAACCGCCATTTTTTAGTGTCAGTTAACAGATGCTCGGGGATCTGTAAGCTGACATTCTGAGTGATGAGTGGAGAGGGAGGGCCAATCTTGGACTCCCAGCCACAGATGGCTGCGATATCACTGGTAATCAAACTCAAAGTCTTCTGATGATAGTGCCAGTATATACAGACAGTTACACCTCTCAGTAGACTTTGATTGTGACATATATTTTACTTTGAATCCCCTTGTTGGTACAAAAATACAACATAATTTCTGTCAGATTGTCTGATCTGGTGTTGAATGTTTACCGGCTGCAAAGTGCTGAAAGATACAAGGTGCCTAGATAAAGGTTTTTCAACCACTCAGCATTCAGCACAACCAGTATACCGATCACAGCCTGATAATCTGTAACAATGCATCTGATCCGTTGCTTCACTTGTTCAAGCTTCAAGTTAGATGTCTTTGTTATGCTTGAACGGCTGAGGAAGCCTGGAGAACTATTCCACAAGACTACTTAAAACTGGGTCTTTGGAAGTAAAATATAAGAAAGGAGGTGTGGCTCAAGACTTTTGCACAGCACTGTGTACACACACACGCACATACAGCCATGGAAAAAAATAAGAGATCTTCCTTTCTTTCTGTTCACTGTTTGTATAATTTGCAGCAGTGTGTGTGTGTGTGTGTGTTTGTAAAATGCACAGGTTTCTATAAACTATTGCAGTGTGAGCTATGTAAAATATAAGAAAAGAGGGTGGCTGAAATATCCCCACAACACCTCAGTATAAATAATTTCTTCCTCTACTCGTACATTTCATTACACATTTAATGTGATTTCGTGGTCAAACCTATTGTCAATAAATGTATTAACAGCTCTCCAAGGTGTCTGGTACCATAACAACAAGCATCAGGTCTCTTCCATGAAAATCCAGCAACTATATACCCTTGGGTTGCTCTCTGTTAACAAGATCAGATTTTCCCTCAGGCAGCCTTGGAGTTTTTTTTTGGAAATGCCTGCTTGCAGTACAGTTATTAATGATGTGACAGATGCTGCTCAGTCACAGCTGGATACAGTTTGACTTATCCACATTTCTGTCATATCTCTGCATGCATGCGTGCATCTGTGTGTGGGTGTGTGTGTTGTCTGTTTTAATCCCTTCACAGGAGGAAAAAATATCTTGCAAGTCTATCTAAGAGTGCAGTTGCTAAACACCACAAAAATAAGGCCTTACAGACTTACCACAGAACTCTGTAACCTACTCTTAACCAAATGTTTTTGGCATAAATGTAATTTATGGTAGAGCTGATCGTTGGAAACTCCTTGTATCCAAGGCCAACACATACAAACACACAACTTGGTGAAAAGGGATTAAAATTCTGTACAACGGAAAAACTAATGATGTGATGAGTCTTTGTACTCTGGGCCCACATGTGTGTGTTTGGAGGAAGCCAAAAGACTTCTGCTTATGGTTTACTGGCACAAGCAGCGATCTTTCTGGGACATTTTGGACCAAAATGTGGAGAGTAGACTTCCACCTGTGCTGCTTAATAAACTGGAAGCTTCTCGTCTTGAAGAATTAAGTGGTCTGAAGGTACTTAATATTAGGTGATTGCTGGTTGAGGTGGTTGCTGGGTGTTGTAGGGGTACTGCAGCCTCTCTCTTTGCTCCCAACCACAATCACTGGATCCACAAATCATGAACTGAACCACATTTTCACATTTTAAAGTCATACTATTATAAAATACCTACAGTAGCCTAATGGGTAAAACACTTGCCTGTGAAACCGATGACCACAAAGTCACAGGTTCAGATCCCCATTTGCTACCATTGTGTCCTTGAGCAAGACACTTAACCCTTGGTGTCTCCAGGGGCACTGTCCCTGTAACTAATGATTGTAAGTCGCTCTGGATAAGAGCGTCAGCCAATTGCTCCCTTATACGCTTTAGAAATCCAAAAAAACTTGATGAGCATTTGCAGTTCATATTCAAATTCCATAACCACAAGCAGCATCCATTGGAAGGTCTTGCCACTACCACAGTACCATTATGTCGATTCAGGATTTGAAGTTCTTGTGAAACAACTTCAGCAGTAATCCATTAATTTAGCTGTGGCAGTATTTTTATCAATGTGTTTCACATCACACCTGCACCGACCATGTGCATGTTTTATGGAGCATGATACAGAATAAAATCCACCGTGAGTGCAGACCCCTGAGAATACTGATTCAATACATTAGGAAAAAAAAGAACCAGGCTGTATCTAATTGCATTCAGTTGGGGGTAACTCATATTTAATTACATTTTTGAGGTTCCTGATATATTAAAAATGCTGCATCGCGCTGCATAATCTCTACTATATGTCTAAAGAGAACAAGGAAGCCGTATTTTAAATATTCTGCTTCACCCTTTGGGTCAAATCATAAAATTGATGTATAAGATCTTCCCTTCTGTTCTATGACTGTGTAGACCTCCTTTGTTTTTGAAACGGTATGTAGATTCCAGTGCATAATATCCTACATACATTTTTCTGTGTTGTCAAACATCCACATATTGTTCTTAGCGTCTAGGAAAATCTAAACAAAATCAATCTCTTTCGCTCTCTCTCTGTCTTTCTGTCTCTCCCTCCATTTCTCTCTCTCTCTGTCTCCCTCTCAATTTCTCTTTCTCTCTCTGTCTCTCTTTCTGTCTCTTTCTCTCTCTCTCTCTTGCTCATGTCCTCTCTCTCTCTCTCTCTCTGAAGTACAAAAAAAGGAAAACTGAAGAGAGATTTAACACCTTCTGATCAATTTAACACATTTCACAGACACGGTTTCCAATCTGCCGTAAATTGGTTTAGTGAGTGTGGACCGCTGAATGCCCTTCTCTCTTATATAACAAACCAAAAATGTAGAGAAAGACAGCAAATCAGCCTACAACCATGGGTTTCCAGGCTGAGCATGAGGACACTGGACGAGTATGTCACATATATACTGCAAGTGTGTGAGGTCTGGAAATGGAAACAGAATAATTTTACATTTATACAGAAAATAACAATCTTTACATGACTCTAAAATGTACATCAGTTCCACATGATTAAAATCCTGTAATATGGTGACAATTTGTTGGAAGCCTAATTACAGAAGCACTGGATAACATATTACTGAATAATGTACGTGATTAAGAAACGCTTTAGTAGTTTATTCACATGCCAGCCTAAGATGCTTTAAAAGAGGCACCAAATCTACAAAGTATACATATCAGTTCTATTATCACCTTGCTTTCAACCTAAAGTGAAAAGATATGTATAACACTTTCTTTTTTTTCAAGAATTAAGGTAATAATAAAACAGCATTAAAAATACAAAAAGAAAGAAAGAAAAGAGCATGTGAATATTTTCTGCTTGTACTTTGGTACCTATGGAGGTAGCCTTCAAATAAAGAGCAACTAATACATCTTTTGTACACTTTAATTGGACCTGTTGACAAAATAAATGTCTATCTATCTATCTATCTATCTATCTATCTATC
>JBBJLS010071626.1:0-10967 GCA_037577275.1 Bryconaethiops microstoma
GGAACCGGATGATGAATGCCTCTCAACTCCAGGCACATTTAAGGGAGGTGAGAGGCACCCAAGTGTCATGTCAGACCATTCGAAACCGTTTACATCAGCGTGTTCTGCTAGACAACCTGCAAGGATACCTGACCATACTACCAGGCACAGGCATCAACCAGGGAGCATTTACACTGGACGAGGGACCACTGGGCCTCAGTGCTGTTCTCTGATAAAAGTTGATTCTGGTTGAGCAATAATGATGGCCGCCAACAATGTTTGAGACGTCAAGGAGAGTGTTATGCATCTGCCACTGTTGTCACCACACAAGACTTTGGTGGTGGTGGTGTGCCAGTGTGGGCAGGTGTGTCTAGTCAACACAGAACTGCCGTACACTTTGTGAATGGAACGGTTTGTCTGCACCTTGGACACTGAATGATGAGGAGAGCATAATGACATTGATGTCACAACATGAAGACATCACTCATACAAAACAAATAAAATTTCATTATCTTTAGAAAGATACAGTTTAAAATATATTCTTTCACCATTTGACTGGATAGGCTTAGGGTAACATCTCTGCCAACTTCCCTTTGCATTGTGTAAACATTTTATGACAAATTCCCAAAGCAGCAGGCTTTATAATTATATTTTCTGGATGGAATATGCTGCAATAATAGGATATACTGAAGGTGTTTTATCAAATATTGTAACTCTATTGCAGGGTGGTTTTAGGTTATGATAACATAACAACCTGTTATATGTTATATTTGAGCAAATAATACAAAGACGCTTTACCAGAGATCCTTTCTTTACGAGGCGTCACCTTACTAGGCTCAAGTTCTCAGAGTTCCTTTACTTATATCTTGATCAGACTATTACTGTCCAAATGTGAGGTATATTTGACCCTTATAGAATGAGTGGTACAGTTCTGCAAAAATAACGAGACCTTTACAATGAGACTACCCTCATGAAAGGTTTAAATAATTAGATAATCAGGTTGTTAATTCAGTTGTAGACATTTTATAAACCATTAATAAGCATTTATAAACAAATTGTTACTGATGTAGGCTCACTATTTGGCAAGATTTGGTGTTTTATTGGTAGTAGCATATAAACAAAGATCTGATGAAGCTGACAGTTTAATATTCAACAGCTAGCAATATCTAATTAACAACCTGATTGTAAATCATTTATAAACTCTTTAAAAGGGTAGTCTTACTGTAAAATGTTACCAAATCTATATTATCTGTCCCATAACATTACTGTTTCATAAATACGGGCTTCTGTAAAGTCAGTGATGATACTGAACATAATGTAACTACTTTTTACATATGTCTAACCTTAGTTATAAACTTTTCTCATTTGGAAAATTAAAGCCTGAAGGATTCAGTGAAACCAATTTGGCCAGAGGGGTCTCATTAAACTTCCCAGGAGATGACTACATGACTGATCAGCAATAACTAGCCCACAGCCCCACCAATCGCTTCATTGACCACTTCTAAGCTCCATTTTCCAGGAGTCGAAATCTCATGACAAGGCAACCACAGTAAATTTTCACATTTCATTAAGTCCTGTCAATAAGACGGGGCACAAATTCACATTGATGAAAAATGAGGTTTTTGGGGGCAGGTCAATCAAGCAGTAATATTGGACAGTAAAAGCAAATTCTCCTTGATTGCTTTGACATGGCAGAAAGCCACCGAAAGTCCACTTACTAAGTTTCAATTCCCATATAAATAGCAAAATCACTATTATATAGACATTCATTTCTGGAAATCACTGTAGTCTCTAATGATAAGCACACATTCTGAACCAGTGGATACACTACTCTCTGAACCAGACTAAACCACTACTCATGATAGAGCAGCAGTCCCTACTTGCACATACTTTGCACATACGTCAGTCAGGAGAATAAGTTTTATACTGATATTCCTGCAATGCGCATATCAACGGAGGTAGTGAAGGCCCCCCGCCCCCTTTGCCAGCCTGGGAATGCAGAAATGTGATGAAGGATAAAAACAAGCACAGGAAAAATCACACTATATGGTGAATCATATCACTGTTTTTAGAAATGCTCATATGCAATGTTATGTTTGTTTTCATTTTTGGAGGAAGACAAAAATGATGCTCGAATTTAACATTGTATGGAAGCCTGGCGAGATATTTAAGAGTTAAATAGTATCTTCACTTGTTATGACTTTGACACTTTACCAGTACCAGACATGATCAATATGAAAAAAAAAAAAAAAAGATGAAAATGAAAAAAATATGTGATAAATCACAACTTGTACACATTGGTAATTACACTCATTTTCTGTTTTCTATTTTTAATATACAACATTAACCCTTTGAACTCTGGGCCATTTTTGAGCATTTTTGCATCCCTTTATTTATTGGGCTATAACATTTTAATTCCATAAGCTAGCCATTCATGCCTTACATTGTTTTTTTTTTTTTTTCTGAAGACCCAGGGCTACTTATTTATGTAATTGTTTGTTGTGAAACTAACAAGTAAAATCTTGATAACATTTTTATGAGCAAATTCTAGTTTTTGCCTAGTGAAATTTTACTTTTTCTTTTATTTCTACAAGACGATTTTCAGTAGAGATTTAACTTTAGAAATGTGTGGGGTGAAGGTCCATAACCATTGTTATATTTTTTTTTTTTCAAACTGGGACATTCTATGGCTTATTACAATATACAAATATTTGCTTATTTCCAGACGGAATTTGAATTTGACCTTCCTTGGTATCATTATTACTGGTGAAGAAGTTAGCAGTCTGCCCCAGAGATGTTCCTGATCAGATGACCTCTAGAATGCAGTCAAAAACTATCCCCCAACAGTTACAAACATATGACACACGGCCATTATAAAAAAAAATAATATAGCAACAGAATGAAAATATATATAAATAAATATATATATATATATATATATATATATATATAGAAAGATAGTGGGAAAAATTATGAAGAATTATGACAAATTTGTTCATCTTCTTTCTATAGTGCATTCTGGCACCAGCTCTTCCCAAGTAATGCACACACATCTGGCCATCCGCATGATAAGAAAACCTGATTTACCAGACTATGACATTTTTATTGTTCTATGGTTAAGTTCAAATGCTCTGAAATGCCCATTGTAGGTGGTTGCAGCATTAAACAGGGGTTAGCAGGGGCACTCTGGCTGGTCTGCTGCTAATACACAACATACTGCAACACACTGGTTTTTTGACACCTTTCGATCATAGTGAGCATTGACCTTTTATAGTAATTTGTGTAGCAGCAGCTCTTTTTTGGAATCGGAGCTGATCAGCTATCCCCATGCCCTTCAGTGAACCTTGGTCAACAACAACCTGGTCTCATTTGGACTACTTTTGGTAGGTATTAAACACTCTATACCTAGAACAGCCAACAAGACCTGTTGTTTTAAAGATGCCCCTCTACCAATGCTCTGGAATCACTTAATTTAAGTAATGCAATGAATAAAATTTTCCATCGTGATTAATAGCATGGTTTTCTGCCGTTAATCGCATTGTTATACGCAAAATTAAATAATTAATTAAAAAGTAGTGTATTGCCCACTTTTATTTTTAAAGTACTGCCATATGAACAAAAGTGCAATAACATTTGGTTTGCAGACACTTTAAACAAATAAGGAGCTTTTTAACAGCAGTGTTCCATTTAACACAGTTACAGTTCAAATATTTCTGTAAATCTCACTTAAATATTAATGTCATCAAATCAAATATAAAACCAAAGCTATTTGTCACTGCAGGGCATTCACGTTTTATCTAGTTTATTATAGAAAAACAAGTCCAGATCATGGGAGAGCAGAACTATTATAGCAGCTGCAAAGGGGGACCAACTCCAAATGAAAGTCTATGTATCTCAATGTAGTGTCATTAAAGTCCCTGCTGGTGTAATAGTCCATATGGACAAAAATAATGAGACGCCTGACCCCCGCAAAAACCAGCCGAAACATATCGGGCTGCGTGCTCCGTGCACTCACGAGCACCAAAAAGCAATGAACTTCAAAAAAAAAAAAATGTGTTAACGCGCAATAAAATAATTGTTGGCATTAAGTAAATAAAGTGTTATCCTAATAATAATGGGTTAACATGCCCAGCCCTAAATTTAAGTTAGCAAGCTTTGTTTTTATTATGTCTCACAAATAGCTTGCTTACTAGCAAGCTGTCTGACCTTGCCTGAAAAATAACTTGATCACAATAGTTTCCTAAATGGTCTTCTCACTAATATGTCCCAGTGTGGCAGTCCTGATATTCCTTGTATCTTTCATTAGCTCTAACGCACTTGAACCTAGAGTTTTCTACATATTTATATCCTGTAATATAAATGCTTATACAACCTTTGCCACTGAACTACACCGCTGAGTGGATTTTAAACAAAGACAATCATTTTCATCTTAGCTAGAAATAACACTAGCTTATTGAAGCTACAAGTCAGGAGGTCTGTTTTTCTTTAAGTAGGCAGTCCTTAAAACCTGTTGCACAGCCTCTAAGGTTCTCCTTGCCATATACAGAACAAAAGTTATAAATATGTGTTTATTTAGTGATTGGTGTATTATATTTTTTGTTTCTGTGCTCTATCCTATATCGGAGGCGATTAGGATTCGAATGAGCCCAAACTCAGGCGTCTGCTAGCCTCAAGGGTGGGGCTAGCCCCGAAACTAAAGCCCCACTCCCCCCAGATTCGTAGGGCTTTGATGGACATTCGCTCTGTCCATAGGACAAACAGGGGTAATTTGCAGTTAGGGAATTGTAACCAATCCTCATAGCTAAAGAATGAAATGTGGGTGAGTAGGATCAACCCCGCTAAAGTCTATAAATTCTGAAGTAGCCGCTTCCAGATCAGTCGAAGCGCTCGCGTCGTCCCAGTGGATTTGTATGGATTTTTTACGCTGAAAAGAAAAGAAATGCACACATAAGACCAAATTCAGGATATCTGAAGACATCTGAAGACATTTGGGGATATTTGGCCAACAAATAAGAATTTCCAGTTGAAAAGCGGACGGACACGCTTGGGACAGACGCGCTTGTTTTTCTTCGAATAGTAAGTGTTTGGGAATTATGACACTGCGCTAATAGTGTCTATATGCTGGCTAGGTTGTGATAAAACTGCTTTGGAGTTGTTTTGGAGTTGTTTTATTGTGTTTTGAGTGAGTTTTGTCGAGTATTTCTGTCTGTTTGGGCTCTGTGTTCATGCTGCGTGGTCTAATTTGGAAGGAGGGCTGCCTCCGCCTCTATGTTAGCAGTGCCTCTTTGTTGCTTCAATTCGGATTGAATGAATGGGAGAGAAGCGGTGTTGAAGCGTTTTTTTTATATATTGTTTTATAATTCCTTTATGAAAATAAGGATTTCTCCAAACAAAATCTGTGCTTGCTCGAAATACTACCGCTTGCACTAAAAACCTTATAGAACATTCATTTTTTATTTGTTTGAGCTCCAATTTTGAACATAAGTTGACAAGACCTGTGACTACGGATTTTCAGTATATAAGATCCATTCTTCTGACAGGGACGATAAAGCATAGCTGAATTCAAAGAGGTTTGACACAAGCATATATAAAATCAGTATTTCATCCGGTTTTGCTGTGTGAACATAATTTTTACAGATTTTCTTTCACTGGAACATAAAACTTCAGAGTCTTCACTTTGAAATGAGTACAACTGCAAACAAAAAGAATAAAGTATGACAGATTTATAAGCTTTTAAAATTGGGAGGTGCAAAGACCCAAGATGACTCCTGAAAGTCTGGCAAGGCAACAGGTTTTAAAGATAAACAGGCATATCCAGCAAATAGTAATCAAGTATGATCCCATCAGCACCTTAATCCTTCATTGTCAAGTCCAGTGTTGGTGCATATATTCCTGTCTGATGTTCATCATTTAATTGACCTGTCCATTTTCCACCCACTTGTACATACTTTCATAGCTACAGTTTGAAGATTGGACAGATTTGACAAGTTTGATATTTTCGTATACATACTTATTTCTTAATTTTTTCAAATTTATTTGGCATCCTTGTTTATTTTTGCCCAACTCGCTAATTAATTAATTAATTGTCTATCTAATACAAGCATTCTTCATTTTATTTTGCCACATGTAGTCCAGGTTAGCAGCAAAGCATTTTAAACTGGAAATTCAGTGTTGGCATATTTGACATTTTTGAATGATGCAATATAATTTCTCATTAGGTGTACAATGTTTTTACCAGTGGTCTGAAAGTTTGTCCTAGCTGTGCAGTGAAGCCTGGCTAGGTCTATTGCCAGGCTTAATTAGTAGGTAAGAGGAGATACCATGCTTGACCCCAGCCCTCTATTCCCCACCGCTGACATGGTTTACAAGATATTTACAATGCATTATCTCTGGTTTTACGGTGGTGAATCTTTATTTGTTGAACTTAAACCTAGACCTAGACCTAATTTCCATGGTCTTGGAGAACCTACAGCCCTGTCAGTATTGTGTTTCCTTCCACTGGTTGATTGGAAAGACAGTGTGCATCTTTTACCCCCCTTACCTCCCAGCATACACACACAAATTCATTTAAAGGCCTTTTTGCCCACATCTCTGGTCATAAATTTAGTTCAATTTTTAGTATGCATGATCTTGCAGTGTAAACTGACTGGTACAACAGTACAGAGTTATAACAGGAATCTAAATTTAGATTCATTTAAGCAATTCCAAAGACTTTGCCTGCATTTTACAAACAGCTATGGCCAGTCAAGCTGTGCTATCACAACTAACAAAGGAACAATGGCACAAACGAGTTCCAACTGAACCAGAGATAGCGGGCATTAGCATTCAAAGTTACGTGTCAACAGTCTCTCAAACCACCTGGCTCCAGAGAGTGAGACAAAAAGAGCCAGCCCACATGCGCTAGCACACGTCCAAATTCTGAGAAATGTGTGGTTGTGTACACACAGTGAACCAAGAGACAGTGCCTGGAGGGAAAGGAACTGGTCTACTGCTGACCTTTGTGGTTTGTGATTATAAGAGCAGTGGTTGTGCCGGAAGGATTGTAGAGGATGAGCCACAACAGCCAGAGAAGAAACTGAGCTTTATCAGCATACCCATAGCTATGCTTACTATGTATTGTCTGGCACCAACGCAAATTCTGCTGTTTTCTTCACTCCCAATTAGAATTAGCTAATACATTGTCCACCAGTGTATTGTGACTGATTTCAGTTTTAGCAATTCTGATACAGTTGATGAACAAAAGTATTAGGATGCATGACCATTACACCAACAGGGACTTTAATGACATTGCATTCAAATACATAGACTTGAATATGAAGTTGGTCCCACCTTTGCAGCTCTAAAAGCTTCCACTTTGCTTTCCACAAGATTTTGGAGTTTGTGGGAATTTGTGCCCCTTCATTCTGTAGAGCATTTATGAGGTCAGATGCTGATGTTGGATGAGAAGGCCTGACTCGTAATCTTCATTCCAGTTTGTCTCAAAGGAGTTGGATGGGGTTGAGGTCAGGGCTATGTAGGCCAGTTAAGTGTCCGCAACATTGGAAGCATGACGTTGTCCAAAATGTCTTGATATGCTGAAGCATAAGATTACTCTTCACTGGAAGTAAGGGGCCGAGCCCAAATCCTGAAAAGATGTGTCCCAATACTTTTACCCATATAGTGTAGGTAAAAAAATACAGTATATGTCATTGCTTCAGATTGATTTACGATAACATTTCAAAATTTTTAAAAGTAAATAAACAGTTTCCTGTCGGTAAATAAGCTCTCTGTTTGGTTAATGTTTAAGGGCAAATACACTCGAACACAGAACTCAGAACATAACTGCTCTGCCTTCCTGTGCAAGACTCCCTTTGGTGCAATATTAGAGAAGAAAGCAATCTAGTCAAAGACATCTCAGGTCTGTAGGACATTCCTTGAGTGTACTCAGAATGAACTGGTTCATTAACTTTATTACTATAAAAGCCATGCAAATCTCATTTGGTAGATACTACTCACTACATACACGGAACACTTCACAAGAGCTTGTCAAAGTCACTCTGGTCCTTAAGCCAGAACATTTTTGGCTTAAAACCATCAACATCAAGATATCACTGGTTGCATTGTAATGAGATAACCAATGTTATTCACTTCACTTGTGGTTTTACTGTTATGGCTTATTGGTGTACCATCATCAATGTTAAGTCAACATAAGCAATAAAGAATATTGTTCATAGAATATTTCAACATAAAATTATCAGAATATTACTACTAGAAAATCTGAGATATCATTAACGTAAAAGAATAAAGAATATTATGCATTCATACATCAACAGAATAAAAGAGGAAACCTAAATGTCATAACATTATAATCCCATTTTTTAAAACACCAGATGTAACAATAGAAGAAATAGTCCAAATATGTGTCAATTAATATTACTAATAGCTACAAAAAACAGATACAATAATGTTTCTTGACTGTGAATTAGTATGTGATGTAAACTGTCTTGACATAAAACATTGTACCATCTGTTATAACAAGTACCAACAACGGTAACATGGCACCATTATATCAATTGTCTTAATCTGACATGACATGTTTATGACACAGTTAAATCAGTGTCAAGGTAAAACGTTAAGATCTCATATAAAGTTTTGAAGCCATAAGGTTTTATTATGACAGCGATTATTTGAGCAGTATCCTCAACTGCTGTCATCAATTAAAAGTACTGTCTGTTCTCCAGGGAGAATGTTCTGCAAACAAATTGAAAGAAAAAGATGTACGCACAGGTTTGACAGCATGTTGAGCAGATGAATGTTTGCTGTGGCACAAAGAAAGCCCTAAAGTTTCTTTAGACTAACACTGCATAGTGGGTACTGTTTCATACCCAACTGTATGTATTCCCACCATCATATAGCTGGTTATGTTTTATTCTGCTCTGCAGCTGGAGAGCATGAGCTCACAGAAAAATTTCCATTCCATAAAATATTTAACACTCTACAGTTCAATTCTGACCATATAGACATAGGCATGATGCTGTTCTTGACGTTCTGGGCTGAGTAACATGCTAAGGATGTATTTTTTTAATGTCAGGGATGAAAAAATAATATTTGACTTTAGCATCAATAACTGTAAAATAAGATCCATAAATCACTTTTTTTGTGTTCCATCATTTTCAAAGCCATCGATTTAAGACGGAGTTATTTGTCAAACTGTGTTTTTAATAAAGGGCCAGGGGTGCCATACGAGTGTGACATCAATGTTTAAAAATGTATGAAATCCTTGATTTATCTTTCAGTCTCTTACACACACACTCATGCACACACATAGAAAGGCAAGTTGGATGCAGTTATTAAGATGGTCATATAAATCCTGAGGTTTTAAGAAGAATGTACTATTTTCCCCACCCGGTGTAGTTTTTTAGGAGTTGGTCCAAAGTCAGCTATTCTTGTTCATTATGATAGCAAAGGTAAATACTGTTCTAATGTAAGCATTTTTGTGTTTTACTGGTGTGTTTTACTGTAAAAAAAAAATCAAATTTCTTCTATTTATGCATATTCATCATAATTGTTTTTTTTTACTGTTGACTGTTTCACTGTTTTACTGTTACAAAACTATAGTAACAAAATACAGTTGATTAAGTTATTTCATTCCTTAAGTAGAACATTTTTAGCAATTGTGACATACCCGGTCAGCGGGCGCTAGAGGCTGCCATTGTTTATTTTGAGTTTAAAGGACTCTTAATTTGAAATGTTTAGTTCATTACCTTCATGTGTTTTGTCGGCTGTCCTGCGTTTGTGTTAAAGTGATTGTGTTTAGTCATTGGTCCTTGTCCTTCGTCTAGATTGTATTTGAGTTCCACAGTTTCACATCTTGGTTATCTGTCCACCCTCACAACTCTGCACCTGCGTCTCATACTTGGACGGGTGTGCACGAGACGTGACAGCAATGTAAAGCAAAAGGTTTCGAAAAGCCACACACTGTTCCATGAAGAGATGAGAAAGAGAATAATTGAAATGTATCAGTCTGGAAAAGATTACAAAGGCTGGAACTCCAGGAAACCATACTGAGAGCCATTATCCCCAAATGGAGGAACCTTGGAACAGTGATGAATCTCCCTCAAAGAGCACAGTGACGACTCATTTGGGAGGTGCAAGCTTTGCTCGCCTCAGAAAAGGTCAGTGTTCATCATGGCGGAGTGAAAGCCGATGCTAACCAAGGCTCACATAAAGGCTCACCTCCCATTTACCAAAAAACACCTTGATGACTCCCAGGCCTCTTGCAGTAATGGTCTATAGACTGATGAGTGGAGAGTAAGGTGGTTTGAAGGATGTTGTATCTAATGTAAAGCTAACACAGCATTCCACAAAAGAACATAGTATGAACAGTGAAACATGGTGGTGGTAGTGTGATGAATGCAGGAAGTCTTTGCTGATTCAGATTCTGGCAGACTTATAATGGTCTTTACTAGAGAAACCGGCATGTGATTGTTCAGCCATCAATTTGTAATCTACAGCTTGAACCACTTCGGTAGAACGCTGTTCCAATGGCTCAAAAGAAAGAACAAATAGCCAATAATAACAAAAACTGCACAAGGGACTGTTTGCTAAATGAGCTATGTTTGTAAAGTGCAGAGCTTAAATGTTTGAAAGACACAGCTGCTTGGAAGAAGGGAACGCTCTCAGTGGTGTAAAGGTAATTGTTAATTAAGTGCTATATTGCACACTATTTTTACTTGTCCACAACTTGGCAGTGTGTAAATATACATACTTTAGTCAGGAAATTACTGTTTCACACTTTTAGCAATCAGAGTGGATCTGAGGAGGCTATGGATCAAAGTGAGGGTAAAAATACAATTGCATCAGCAGGTTTTGAATGTCATATCCCCTACTGTGATGCTCCATCCATGTCTTAATTTGACTTTCCAGACTTTAAGGCGCCATCTTGGGTCTTTGCAGCTCCCAATTTTAAAAGCTTATAACTCTGTCATACTTTATTCTTTTTGTTTGTG
>JBBJLS010071627.1:0-10964 GCA_037577275.1 Bryconaethiops microstoma
TTGAGCAATGAGAGACAGATGATATTCCGTACCCTCAGTTTTACCACACACCCAAAAAACACACACACACACACACACACACACACACACACACACACACACACACACACACACACACACACATCATAATGAGAACAAGGTGCAGGTTTTTCCTCTCCATAAGGCAACAGAACTGAGTGCTTGCAAGCAACTATATCCCCACCCCCCTTTTTCTCCATCTCTTTCTTCCTCCTTCTGTACATCTGTTTCTAGCCCCTAAGAGCAGACCCCAGGCCTTAGAGACAATATGTAGGTCAACTAAAATCATGACCACATGGACCTCTGATGAGAGACAGTTAAACAAAAGTACGCCACACCCTTCCCTCCTTCAAAGGGACTGAGTTACGAAACAGACTTTAATACATCATCATAAAGAGATATTCAACAACTTAAAGACACTTGATGGCCCTTTCTTAGTACTAAAGGTAAATAGATAGATACATGCAAATGAGATTGAAGACAAACGGCTAATACTGACCCCTTGTGGTGAAATTACATATACACGACATAAAAATAAACATTCTCTTCCAACCCAGGTCCTGGAGTACCTCTACCTTCGTGGTTTAGTGCTCTAAAATTCTCTTTCAGTTGAGGAAGGACTTGATAATACTTTAATTGTTAGTCCCAAGAGTATTTGGCTAGGGAAAACACAAAAATGTGGAACCTTAGCCTTCAAGAGTTGTGGTCAGCAGACAAACACACACACACACTGATGCTAACTGTTCAAGTGTTTCAAACATAAGAGGATAAACCAACACAAATTTAACTTAATGTGCAATGACTAAAGGTAACACATATTTAGATCTTGTTTGATCATATTTTAATACCACAAATATATTAGCATAAAAAGATTTAAATCAAATTCAGTAAAGATTTATGCTTTGAGGTGTGGGGTTACTGTTGTACTATTTACATAAAAATACACATTCACTGTATAAAATGTATTAGCTAAAAATGTATTGAAGTTTTTTTATTCCGATATTTTTTATTCTGACTAATTTTTAAAAAATAGTTTTGTACTGGTATGCGCATTTCTGCAATGTTTGACTATAAAAGATTTATTTTATGAATGAACATACTCAGAAATCACAGAAATGTGCACACCACAGAACTAAAATATGTTCAAAGTGCACCCTTGACACTTCTGTACCTCCTGTAGCCAAAACATGTCATGACATCACATGATGACCTCTTAAGTTTCTTTCATATGGTCCCCCAGACATAGTTCAGTTCTGGGATATTTCTCCTTGGCCAGTCTGACAAAGTCCTCAGCACTGTCCAAAGAGACCAAGCGATCCTGGGAAAGGCACAGACAAAAAACAGAAACATGTTGTATCTGCTGGATTAATTGCACTTTCTCTTGAGCAATCAGTCCCTGGTCACTCTACTTGACAGCAGTTCGTATTAGCTAAACATGAGTTACCATGACGAAGAGGTATCTGTCATTGGGTTCCACTCCATGGGGAAACAGGCTGGACTCCTCACACACTGTGTGCAGCAGCTCCCTGGCTCTCTCCTCATTATCTCCATCCCTAAAAATACTCTGCATATTCACTGTCAGTAATGAGTCCACCTCCATCTGGTAACCTGAGATAATATACATACACCAATGAGGATGGCACAAAACCCATACTTAAGTAAAGTACTGTTATAGCACTGAAATAGAGAAGTAGAAGTGAAAGTAGGCCTAAATCAAAGTTACATTAAAAAAATCTGCATATATCACTTTATGATCTGAAGTTCATTAGGAAATATTTTTCTTTAAAAAACTTGATTTCAATATTTTTTTCCTTTCTCTATATACTTTTTATGTAATTATGTAATGCTCATATATAATTTGAAAGTTCAAATCCATCAACATTTCTGCAAAGCAAAGGGGTATGAGCAAAAGTTACTATTTACTGCATGCCTCTGCTTATAAATTACAAACTCAGGTCTGAATCAATGCAATTATGACAAGTAGTCAAAAAGGGGGCAAGATTAATACGTTTAAAAAATATTGACTTCTGCCATACTTAATGAAAGTTAATATAGGTCTGGCTAACTAGCTGATGAGTTGAATCAGATGTGTTTAATGAAGCAGAAAGTCTGCAGTGCACTGGCCTGCTAGCACAGTATGGTATGTGACTTAGATATATGGTTCTTGCAAAAACCTTTACACTCTGAAGAGGTTTAAAGTTTAAAAAGAGGTTGAAAGATTGAAAGATTCTATAGGCATTCAAAATTATTATTATTATTATTATTATTATTTTAATTGAAACAGTGAGTATTGATTTGTAAGTGATTGTGAAGTGTCAAGAATGCTGTGTGGAACAAAGAGCACAAGCTGAGGACACTATGATGAAGGGAAGATAAAGAGGAGAGCAGATACTCACCCAGCAGCAGCAGAATCTTCTTCCAACGTGCACATACCTCTCGACGAGTATACTTCAGTGTGTGAATATCATAGTTCAGCTTCTCCCACTCCTTACACACACACACACCCACATGCACAGAAAGAGAGAGAGAGAGGTTGATCTGCAGGCATTGACCCTGTAGTGCAGGACTATTGGGTTAACATGGATTGAATTTAAAAAGTGAATAAGTGAATGATGGAGCATGTGTTTTTCTGTATGTGTACAAACAGGCATCAGAACATTAGGGCATTAAGGCAGAGAGTTTGTTGACTGAAGCTTACAAATACACACTGAATAATGAATAATTATTAATAATTATAATCCAGTTTTTAATTTTACAGAATATTATTCTGTGACTGCAATGGAAGTTTCAATAAAATGTTTTAGTATCAGTAAGCGAATCCTGTGCTACTTTATAGCTTTCAAATATTTAGTAAGATAGTAGTGAGCTGTGAAAAATTTAAATGTCCAGAATTTGACATTCAGAGATTTGAAAGGAGATGTTGATACAATTATAATTAAATTAATATCCAGAATACCTCATATTCAAAAAGTGTTAACTTGTCACAAATTATCATGAATAGATAATTACCATTTACAATACATAATACATAAATAAAGAACAAGTGTTTAATAAAACATCTAAAAATATATTTTAACAATTTACTCTACACATTATTGCTGTTCACAAATATGGTAACATTCCATAGTTCTTTTACCTCACCATACAATATTCTATCTATTAATCTACTGCATGTCATTAAGTCTTTGGCACTTCCCCAGTATGAGCAGCACAAGAGGTAGTACATGTGTCTCTGAGTTACAGCTGTGCAAATGCAGTAGGAATGAACATTGAAATGACAAGTAAACCTATATTTTATCTCCATATTACCTCCACCCTTTATACTAAAACAGGATAGATAATATTTTTTAAGTAATGTTTTAAGCATTCCCTCATAAAAACAATGTCCAATTGCAACACGACAACTACACTGGTGATTGCTTTCTCCAGTATTCAGCATTGACCTTAAATGCATACAGTCTTCCAGAGCACAAGCCTAACAAACTTGAGGAATGAAAGATTCCCTTATCCAGGCTGATTTGAGTTGATTTAAGACAGCAGTGCTGATTGAATAATTGCATTAGTGAGAGTGGAGGAACTGCTGGATAATGGTCAGGGCTGTTGTGGGTTAGCAAGGACTGTTGGACTGAAAGTTGTTAGCCTTGAGGTCTCTGTTTCACAATGCACACAAATTCATCTTGCTCTGTTTTGGCCAGAAATTCCTAAATGTCATATCACATATCACATCCAACATGAAAGGCATTATGATCTTTCAAAATACAAAATATATCTGAGCCTTTCGCAACTCACCTCAGTGTCTTTATCCACCTGGTTTCTCATAATAATGAAAGCCTGCAGCTCCTGGTCTGTTTCTCCTTTGGTGATGGAGGTGGAGGTGCAAGAGAATCTCCATGGGTTCCTCTCCTGCTCCGAGCCAGAAACACACTCCAGTTGGACCTCGCTCCCGCTTGAGACACTGGCCTTATTGGCGGGCCGGCGACTGGCAGGAAAATCATGCAAGACATACAGTTCCTACATTAAAACAATGGAAGCATTATACAACTTTCTCAATGTAATGTTTCCCTTGTCCCAACTTCTTTAAAACATCAAATTTAAAAAGACATATACAGTATCTTTGATAAAATGATAACATTTTTCCCTTTAGCATTTGACATGTTGTCTCTACAAAATGTTCAATTAAATACAATTTTTAGTAAATCATCACATTGTTTTTATTCATATTTTACACAATATCCCAACATTTTTGGGATTGTTTAAAATAGAGTAAAACATCTGTAAGAACGGATGCTTACCATAATATAGCATTCTTTTCTTCTCTCTCGTCAGTGTGGCAGCAAAAAGTATAACATGCACCCATTTGGTGCTCCAAGAAGGTTCCCAGTAGATTCAAGAAGTTATTTAAAGCATTATATATATCTTAAACTTCTTAAAACTAGTAGTACTCGCAGTGCCGAAATTCTTTTCCCTGAACCGTACAAGAGCAGGCATTTATTTCAGCCGATGTCTTCAGCAGCTCCCTCCTTAACTTGATTATGCATGTCTATTCCCATGTGACTGTTCTCTTTAAACACTCACCACGCCAACAGCAGCACACCCACACACAGATAAAAATATTTTGGACATATATAATTAGCACCTATCTGTACTGCATTAATTTATACTGCCATGTTGAAATTACTTAATTATTGTTATTTGAATAAAAACATATGCATGTTCTGTATTTTGTGTTATACAAAACATCAGGGAGCATTCACTTCCATTTAGAGAGATATGAAATTGAGCTTTTTTATTGAATTACTTTTTAGTTTTACAGTGAACCAAATCAGCTTTATGGACAATGCACAACAACAATGTGTTCTACCAGAATCTCTATTAAGCTCTCACAGAATGCTCTGTTTCAAGAGTAAGTACAAAGTTATTATCTGAAATTATTAAGACTGAATTTGTATACTGTTTTCACTCTTCACTGTTTATACTGTTTTCAGAAAATGTGTCTTTTTTTCTTAGAATTTATTAAGAATTCTGGGGGAGCAGATCCGGAATGAGGAGACTCCATGTTCGACACTAAGACAGATGTGGGCATGTAAGGCCCTGGTATGGTCTCCAGAGGGCGCTGGCGATCTATGCCCCTCTCAGACTCCTCAGGGCCTCTGAATGGAGTCTGAGAGCCAATCTTGTTTCTCCTACACAGGAACAGATTAAGACATTTGATTGAGGTTCTTTTTTCTAAGTCAATCACTCAGGGAATGTGTTGGTAAAGCTTAAAAACGGATGCATTTGTTTAGTGTTCTAACTGATTGTTGAGAACAAGGTGAGAGGCTGAGTAAAAGAAGCATAAACTGGATGTAAGGAAAGTGTGACCTGGCTGAACAGGGTGGCAGAGCGATGATGCGTGGTCGAGTTGTGAGAACAAACTCTCCCAGAAAAGCCTCCATCATCAGATTCTGCAGAGTATTGAGCAGAATATCTTCTACCAGATCACTGAACTCTGGACTTCTGCAGAGGCAAAGAAAGAGAGAGAAATATTCAAAAGCAAATATTACAAAGTAATATTTTAGGGCCAAGCTCACCCTTATCAAAGGAGACAATAAGTTTTGTAGTCTTCAGTTCTAATAAATGCTTATCACTAAAGCTAGGTTATAATATGTGGACAAAGTTATAATAAAAGGCCATAATATAGCTATAAAGCTATAATAAAGTTGTCACATGACAATTTCAAAGACAGTTAATAACCTGGAGTTAATGGTTGAGCTGTTGACACCATATGTGTCGCTTTAATGCACTTTGATGACACATGCACACATGCAGGTATGGCTTTTAACTCACCATAAAAAACAAAAACAGTACATCCAATGCAAAAGTATGAATTTCCATGACAACATTTCACTGGGGGTTAAAGCATATATTAACATGTTAACATTTAGTGCATGTTGATAGTTGAATATGTTGCACTGGTAATGGCAATGTTATAAGTTCATGTTAATGTTCATATCAAACTGCCTCATTGTAAAGCTGTCTCTTGCTGAAAAAGTGTAAGCTAAACTTAAGGTGTGGATCCTAATAGACTTTCATAGAAAAAAAATTTATGTTATTTTTTTATGATGTTTCCCCTAAAGAAATATGGCAAAAACACAGCAATTTGCTGCAATATCAACATAACAATATTTTGCTAAGACAGTAAGACCCTAAATTTATTTAAAACAGCTTACCTGCGAATGGATTCCTGTACCTTCATCGCAAGCTCCTGGGGGAGCTCCTGGTGTTGTTCTGGACTGCACACTCTATCCGACTGTGCTAGTGTGAGTGTGACAGTGGCAGGACTCCCTGTGTAATGTGATGGTGGTCTAGGGTCAGGCATGGTTGCCCTGTCAACTGAAGACGGGGCCTCAGAGGCAGGAGAGACCCGACTGAGAGATGACATAGAGGAAGCAGGACGAAGCTGGGTAAAGTAAGGCACTGGCTCAGCTGAAGAATTCTGTAGAGTCTGATGGAACTGAGGATCATCTAGAAGACTCCTGAGGGAGGGAAAGTAGTGCTGTCTTTGTACCCAGTGTTAATCTTTTTGTTTTGTCCATAGTGAGATGAATTTGTGTGTGTGTGAGTGTGTGTGTGCGTACCTGAGTAGAGATGTGAGGATATATGTAAGGATGTCTCTTTCTGGGCCATGTGTGAGGGGTGGCATGTGTGTGGAGGAAAGTTTAGTCTCATTTGATCCAGACTGTGAAAGCTTTGGCTGCACAGACCTGGAGAGGCATTCGGATATTAAACATTAGTCACTGAAAATGCACCTCAGTAGCTTCAATCTTACGAACAATGGCATTTGAGAGATATTTACATTATGTCACATGTGCCACGGACACACTTGTACTCTCTTTTAAACTTCTGACATTTCCGACACAAACCTTTAAGTTAGCTAAAATGAGCTCTGACTAACTTTCTACATAATTTAGCTTAAATTAACCTATAAAGTTTGAAATGTGCATTTGACAGTGAATACCTGTAGATATGATGTTTGCTAAATTGAGAGGGGAAGTGTGACTGGTATTCCAGTAGGGAGTGTGAACGTGCAGTGACGCCCAAATGGAGAAGTGCAGGACGAGGGGGCTCAGGCCGTCTTCTCCCTACCTGCTGCAGTTGACTTGACCTACCACTGGGCCCTACAAGCACAGCATCACTGCTACTCCTGCCAATGGGTGGCAATGTCTATAACGAAAAGACACAAACATAGATCCATAAATATTATTATTTGTACAAATACAAAAACGGTGCATTTGAACATAGTGAATTATGCAAAGTACAGCATATTTTAATTCACCATGTTCTGTAAATAGTGGCTTCTATTCTTTTAACCTCTGATACTTTTTACATATACATTTTAATTTAATTATTGTGTGTAAAATATTTTGCTGCAGCATTTCTATTATACCTTGTATTTTCGTGTTGCAGTGCTTTTCTGTTCAAAAAAAGAGTACATTTACTTCCATTAAGTATCTTTATGCAGTACAGAAATAATAAAAATAAAATGGAATATGTATATTTGGATTATGGATAAAGCAGGACCTGAGTATGCTTTTTCAGTGGCTTTGTTTGTTCCAGGTCCTGCTCGGTTATAGTAAATTCATGTTTTTCTCTCTCTTTCTCCTCCTCCCATTGCTGTAGGTCTGTGTGGTATTGAGCTAGAGCGACCTCTTGTGTAATCTAGCAAACATATGAATAAACAATTAGCTTCACTCTCTTTGATTAAAAACAATCAGTCTGTGTGAGGGGGGGGGGCGGGATGGGGGTATGTGTGATATATTTACACAAGAATGAGAATATATGCATGGTCAAGTGGGTGATGATGTTTGTGTATGTGCATGATTCACAGACTCACTTCACAGATGAGGTCTTGCTGGTAGAATGTGGGGCTGCCTGAGGTGTAAATAGTAAGGATGCAGAGAGCACTCTCTCCTGGAGCAAGAGTTCCACTAAGTGGATGGATCTTCACCGCCTACCAAGATATAAATTCACACATATGTACATAGATAAATATGAACATGAATATTAACATTCAGGAGACATCCCTCAACATTGCTACCCCTCACCATATCAGACAGTTCAGTGTCTACCGTTGGAGACCTTCAAGTTCCTGGGTACCACCATCTCCCAGGACTTGAAGTAGGAGACCAACATCTCCTGCATCCTCAAAAAGACCCAGCAGAGGATGTACTTCCTGAGACAACTGCGGAAGTACAGTCTCCCACAGAAGTTGCTGACCCAGTTCTACACTGTCCTGAGTCTGTCCTGTGCTCCTCCATCACAGTCTGGTATGGAGCAGGCACTAAACAGAACAGGAACAGACTGCTGCGCACTGTACAGACAGCAGAAAAGATCATCGGCGCCCCCCCCGCCCTTTATCCAGGACCTGTACCTCTCAAGAACCAGGAAACGGACAGGAAAAATCATCACAGATCTCTCACACCCTGGACACAGACTTTTTGACCTGCTGCCCTCTGCCAGACAATATAGAAGCCTGCAGACCAGGACCAACCGACACAAGAACAGTTTCTTTCCCCTCACCATCTCCCTCCTAAACAGTGAATTGTCACACTGCTTCACACTACATGACTGAAACTGCACCTTATGTACACTCTGTGGTATATATTCTGTATACAGTACACCCCTGCTTATGGCGGGGGTTACGCTCCAAGACCACCCGCATATAGTGAAAAAATGCAATGTTGTGATGTGGTAAAAAGAAAAATAAATGCCTAAAAATTCTCCCAAAACACTTTAATTTCAATTAAAGCTTAATACATTACCCTTAAAGAAAATGTAAAGGTAAAACCATATTTGTACTGTACAGTTTACACTGAACTCCCGCAGTGCTAGAACGTAAATACCGATGTTACCCCTGTATAGACTGTACTGTAATTAATGTTCTGTTGTTTTCTTTGGTACAAGCAGGTAAATACAGTAATAAATTAATTAATTTACAGTAAAGAAAATACAGGGCTTTAAGAAGAACAAATTGAAAAACACGAGAACACTCGAGACGCTCCATGGGGGAAATTCACTGGACAGCAGCCAATCAGCAGCAAAGAGAAATAACGTTCTCGGATTGGCTACTTTCAAACCTCCCGCCTCTGAGTACAGCTGACTGTGATTTCCGGGCCTCGTCTGCCACCTTTGTCTTTTGGTTTGTTGCACATAAATTACCCAGAGTTCAATTGGCACTATGAACATCACACACACACTGGAACGTGGAGCTTTGAGAAGATCAGTCCTGAACACAAGTGTCTTCTGCATTTATCTGTTCTGTTTACTGTTTTATTTATTTACTGTTATGTCTGCTTACTGTTCTGTTTTCTGATTCCTGGTCTGTTTGCTGTTCTGTTTTCTGTTCTGTGTTTTAATTCTGTTCTGTTTGCTGGTCTGTTTGCTGTTCTGATATTAAACTCCTCTCAGTGTTTATCAGAAACCCCAACTTCCAACAAACACACACACACAGTTCTGCACTAACACTCTTCAGACTCAAACAACAGTGCAGTTACAGACTGAGACGGATGGACAGATGGATGGATAAATAAACAAACAGACAGCTGGAGGGTTAGATAGATGGACGCAGAATCAGCACTGCTACGAATGTAGGTGTCGCGTGGAAGTTCAGTCCTTCTAGAGCTCAGAGAGGTGATGGTGTTTCTCCACTGTTGTTTTCTGGTCTACTAATCTGGAACCTGCTGAAGACCACTGAGGGTTTATGGACAGATGAATGTGTGGATGGAAAAAAAAGCAGTCAAGCAGTCAAAACCTTTACACTGTCCACAGCCAGGAACATTCTGAACCTCACTGCACCTTCAGAACTTTTAACCATTATGTTCTTCTAGAGGAACATCTTCAAATCCATTGTATCTGAAGAGGGTTTAGCTGCAGATTTGCAGTAAAAAATGGGGAGATGTGAAGCTGTACCTCCGTCAGTTCTGGTGGACGTTCTGTCTGCTGGTCTTCAGCTCCAGCGTTCCGTCTATGAGCTCTGAAATGACTCATGAGGTGTTGCTCCAGTTCTCCACGTTCCTTTACAGTGTGAACTTTAGAAGATGTTCTTCAGCAGTATTTACATTTCCATAATTCCTGAGCTGAATCACGCAGCCTCAACAACCACAGCTCTGCTAAAACCATGAAAAACCAGACCTTCTGCTTTAATCTTCTCTTCTGTTCGACGAGCAGCCCCATCAAGTACCTCAGGCAGAGGCCGACACTAGACCTAAACCTAAACCTTAGACCTAAACCTAACCCTAACCTTAAACCCAAGACCTAAACACTAATCCTAATTTTGTTGCTGAGTCTAGTCCTTAAACCTAAACTGACGTTAAGTTTAGCCCTAAACACGACCTCTTATGCTAACTTTAGTCCTATGCCCAACCACTGATGCTTAGTCTAGTCCTAAATCTGAACTTTAGGTCTAAAGCTGAACTCTAATGCTAACTCTGGTCCTAAACCAGGGCCCTGATGCTAATTCTAGCACTAAACCCAACATTTAATACTCTAGCTCTAAACCCAACCTCTAATGCCAAGTCTAGTCCTTAACCCGAACTCTGATGCTAGTCTGCTACTAAGTCTAGTCCTCTTGTGAAAATGTAAAGCAACAGTATTAAAGGTGTTTGAGAAATGCTGTAAGTGATATTTTTGTTAAAATGTAAGGAGTGAGGAGTGGAGATGAAAGGGGCGGGCGTGCCGATGGGCTGTGCTGATTGGCTGCTGTGTGTGTGTGTGTGTGTGTGTGTGTGTGTGTGTGTGTGTGTGTGTGTGTGTGTGTGGGTGTGTGTGTGTGTGTATGACTGTGTATGATTGTGTTTGTGTGTATGTGTGAGAGTGTGTATGATTGTGTTAGTGTGTATGTGTGAGAGTGTGTATGATTGTGTTTGTGTGTATGTGTGAGTGTGTATGATTGTGTTTGTGTGTATGTG
>JBBJLS010071628.1:0-30536 GCA_037577275.1 Bryconaethiops microstoma
TGTGTCTGTGTGTGTGTCTGTGTGTGTGTCTGTGTGTGTGTCTGTGTGTGTGTCTGTGTGTGTGTCTGTGTGTGTCTTTGTGTGTGTGTGTGCGCAGTGCTGTCCCAATAGCATGAGGGATTTATTCATTTTTTTTTCTGTAAAAAGGGCAGTGATGGTGATTTGTGGAGGTTGAGCTTCTGTGTGTGTGTTGCAGGTGGTGCTGCTGTTGTGTTACTGCGGGCTGGTTAACAGACTGGTGCCGAAATTAGAGTTTAAATCTGAAGTAAGTTCCGAAATCAGTTCCGACTTTGATATAGGTTAGTACACACGCACACAGAGGATAAGGGAACTTCTCCTCTGCACACCGGAACAGAACATTCATTAGTGCAGATTCATGATAAAGGTGTGTGTGTGTGTGTGTGTGTGTGTGTGTGTGGTCTCAGTTGCAGATGGCATCAATGTTCCGGTTTGTCCAGCATGGGGTCAACAGCTGCTCTTTGCGCGAAAATGTAGATCAATTTCTCACTACCAACTGTAAGTGTTCACCCCCACACACAGTCTTACTGATTAACCCCTAGTAAGTAGTAGCCTATTGGGTGAAATACTTGCCTGCAAACCTGCTGACCACAAAGTTGCAGGTTCAAAGCCCTGTTTTCTACCATTGTGTGCTTTCGCAAGACACTTAACCCTCAGTTGCTCCAGGGGGACTGTCCCTGTAACTACTGATTGTAAGTCGCTCTGCATAAGAGCGTTTACTTTTACCTCCACACACAAACTTTTCATTTGCTCTCTGGCGTGAGTGTGTAATAGTTTAGCTAATCTCTCCCATTGTGTTCTATAGTGGCCCAACCTTTATGGATTTAACTCATTTTTGTCTGTCTGTGTCACTGTCTCTCAGCCCTCATCCAGGTGTCCTCCAGCAGTAGTGTGTCCTCATACAGCAGTGACGGATCTCCTATTTTCACACGCTCTTGTTCTTCACTCATTCCATTTCAGGAGCTCCACACTGTGGCCTCCAGCTCCTTCGGGTATGGCACTCGTCCAGCTCGACTGCTCAGATCTGTCCGACATGGTTTTCTTTTACAAACAGTGAAAAACACAAGTGTAATTACTTGGTGGACTTTCAGAGCAGCCGAGAGTTAAGACTTATTTCGTTATTGTTCCTCTCCGTTTTGGAAGTTGCAGGATTTGTTCTAGCCATTGCTATAGTGATTTTTATTATTTTTTTTTCCCCCACATTGTTTCTGAAGTTAAATGTTTGTGTAATTGAGACACTTGTCTGTCCTCAGCTCTCCCATCCAGGAGATTATGAACACGCCACAGGTCCAGCTCAAGAGACTCCGGCAGGAGATGTCACGTGAGGGTGAGATCAGAGATGAGCTGGAGCGAGAGCTGGCTGAGCGCATGACCGTCATCTCTGAGAAGGGTAAACACACACACACACACACTCCACCAACCTGTAGGCTCTTCATCTGAAAGGTAGTGGTCTGATCGTTAATGTCTTTAATAGGCTTTATTAATAAATCTAATCTCATATTGGCCTCTGGGTTCTGCATTCTATATCATATTTCAAATATTTACTTAAAAAAAATGTTCTCATTGGAAAGGAAACGTTTTATCTCACACTCAGAGAGTCAAATCACCCAGCTACAGTTCAGGCTGCAGCGTTTGCTGAGGGACCAGGAGGAGCTAGAGAAGGACCACAGATTGACTCTGCTAGAGCTACAGCAGAAGAACGAAGGGTCAGGAGTTATTCAGTCATATGTTTATGCATGTTTGTTTTTTGCCTGTGTATTTATGTAGAGTGAGCAAGTTCGTTAAGTGGACCTGTGGTTTTTGTTACAGACTTCTTAAAAGACTGCATGAGGTCCTCGAGCAATGCCAAGACCTGAAGAAGGACAATAAACAAAAGGACAGAAGAATTGATGAGTTGCTGGAGGAGAATGGGACGCTTGCTACAGAGGTGGGAATGGACTGTCTGCTTTGTGTTTTTAGGTCTGTGAGCTGGTACTAAACTGTTCGAGAGTCATCAGAGGACATAAAATGTCAAATCAACACAGGAGTGTGTCTGTGCATGCTTAACAAAAATATAAGTGAAATTTATACTCAGACTTTAGCTTAAGAACAAACTTTGTCAATCCTTAACATTGGGTTTGACCATTGACCTATCTCTGTTCACAACAGGTACGAAATGCTTTTGCCCAGCTTACAAGAGCTGAAGAGGAGATCTCCAAACTAATGGAGGTCTATCAGTCGTCCCAGGTAGAGTGGGGGAGTAGAAGAGACTCCCTGCAGAAAGAGCTGAGCCAGGCCATCACTGACCGGGTATTCCATATATCATGTCCTGCATACATCCAATAATACCTCATACAGTACTAAAAACATATACCGAATACAAATACATAACGTATCAACTTTTTCCTCACTGCTTTCTGACATTTTCCCCATATCTGTTTCCAGCAAAGCCTTACTGAGCAGATTCTGATCTTACAAGGCAAGATCTCAGTTTTGGAGGATGAGGTCTCCAGAGTCTTGATACAACACCAAGAAAAAGGGGAAAATCTGGGGCTTGTTATGGAGGTGGGTGTTGATGCATAAATGGATGTTCGTCATTGATCCTCAGGAGGAAATCTGGGTGTAGCCCAAGCTATCTGCTCTATTTTTTGTGATTATTTACAGAAAAGGATTGTTGTGCTTGTGTGGTAGAACAACCATTAGGCTTTAGAGGATTTAGTTGAGGTGAAACAATTCACTTTGATCTTTCAGTATGACATTTTTTATTTCTTGTTCTAAAAGGTCTTTTAAATACTTATTCCTACCACCACAGAAGGAGAAACTGAACCAAGATCTGGCAGACCTGACATTTAAACTGTCACAGCTTGAAGAAACCATTTCTGGCCTTGAGAAGGAAAAGAAGGATGTTGAGATGCTGCTGTTGGAAGCAAGAAGTTCTTTTGAAAGAGAAACCCTGCGACTGCAGGGATTGATTTCCGATCTTCAGCAGTCACTAAATGCCATCCGAGCAGAGAGGGAAGCTCAGGAACAATCGTCAAGGGAAAAACAGGAACTTCTTACTGCTCAAATAGCCACATTAGAAACTGATCTGGCCCATTTTCAACAGCTGGAGGCCCAGCTTACAGCAGAGATTACACTCAGTGCAGAGCTTCGCAAGCAGCGAGAGGAGCTAGAGGCAAAGGTAGCCTCCTTGGAGAACACGGTTAATATGCTGCAAGCCAAGTGCCAAGGTATGGAGGTAGAGAGTGAAGCACAGCAGAAAGCGCTTAATGTTCTAAGGGCTGACCTGCAGAGTGCTCAAGCCTCTTTTGTGGAATATGAAGAAAAGCTTATGGACCATCAGAGAGTGGTAGAGGAAAATGCCTCTCTACATGCCAGAATCTCTGCTTTGGATGACACCGTTTCTCTTCTGCAGAATGAGATTAATACAGAGAAAAAGAAAGGTGAGGATGTTCTTGCAGCAAAAGAGCAGCAAAAAGCTCTGCTGGAAAAAAAGTTCCAACAACAGGAGGAAAAGGCTCATGAAATGTTTGCCGAGCTAGAGACACTGAGCCAAGAACTTCGTAAGATGAGGCAACAGAAACTCCATGCAGAATCGTGTATTGAAAAACTTACACAAGAAGGAAATGCACTTGCAGCCAGTATCACAGAGGAACGAGAAAAGGCCCAGTCACAACTGGAGCTAGTAAAGAAAGTTAAAAATGAGACTGAAGTGGAACTTCAGCGTATCATCACAGAGCATCAGGTGAAGATATCTCAGTTACAATGTGAGATTGAGGGAGCTATGGTTTCTCTAAGGCAAAGAGAGTCTGAACTGTTTGTCATGAAAGAAAAAATATCTTCCAAGGATGAAGAACTCATTGAACAACAGCAGAAACTTTCTTCTATTCAAAACGAGTCAAACATGCTACAAAAGCAGCTGTTGGAGAAGGCACTGAATTCGCAACAGCTGAGTGAGGATATGGCTACCAAAGATTTGGAAGTACAGCGACTGAGCAGAGAGCTTGATTTGAAGGAAGGAGAGATCCAGACCCTTAAAGACCGCATTCAGTCCATTGTAACAGAATCTACTGAAATGCATGATCATCTACAGAGAGAAGTGGAGGAACAGAGATTTGCTGTTTCTGACCTGAAATTACAACTTGTTGAAGCTGAGAGACTAATCTCTGAGAAAGATAAAGCTCTTGAGGATCTTTTGCAGCAATTGAAAGATTTAAAGGAAGAACTTTCCACTGAGAAGGAGAGAACTGCTACCTCAGAAAATATTCTCAAGGCTTCAAAAGAGGAGCATGAGAACAAAGAGCAAACTCTAAAATTAGAAGTGGCACAATTGCGGCATGAGATTGATGGACATCTGAAAAGTCTGGAGGAATTGCTGACAGAGATAAAATCTCTCAAAGAGGAAATGTGTCAGCAGCAGGACAAGGCCCTACAAGTGGAACAAGAGAATTCTGTTTTAAACGCTGAACACACAGTTTTGAAAGAAAACTTTGCTCAGCTTCAGACTAAACTAGTGGAAGCCACTGCACATGCCACAGAAAGGCAATCTGAGTTACTCGTACTTCAAAAGGAGGCTGAGCATCAAGAGAACCTTAGAGCTAAAGCTCAGGAAATTAAGGAAGCTCAACAAAAAGAACTTGAAAGAGAGGTGACTGAACTTCACGCTCAAGTTAATGTGCTCACTAGTCTTGCATCTGAGAGAGAATCTATGCTTGCTTCTCTTCATGAAAATTTGAAGGAACAAGAAGACTTGAAACAAAAACATCTCCAAGAATCTGAAGAAGCTCTTCAGAGACAACTGGAGAAGGCTGCAGAGCTGCAGGGGCACCTCAATTCTGTCACACATCAGGTTGCAGCTAAAAATGAGCTCCTGCAGTCAACTGAAAAGAAACTGAAGCAAATGGAGCTGCTATGCCAACAGAAAGAAACCGTAGCAAGTGAGGCTTGTCAGGCTAAGGAGACTTTGGAGAAAACATTGACCAATCTTAGCACCAAGCTGAAACAAGAGTTGGACAGGTATCAGCATGAGCAGGGGACTTTGCAGAAGGACAAGGAACAACTAACCTCAGAGAACCATTCCCTGCAGAAAGACTGCCAGAGATTGCAGACAGAAAACCAGAATAAACAAGAGGCGCTTGATGTGCTCAAGGCTGAACTGCAGAAAGATTTGAAAACGTTAAAGAATGAGAGGGAGCATCTCTCTTCAGTCAACCATAGCCTCCAGAGTGAGTGTCAGAGCTTACAGGTGGAGAACAAAGAGCAGGAGAAGACATTAAATACGCTAAAGGCTGATTTGCAGAAAATCCAAGATGGGCTCCAGCAAGAGGTAGATGCCTTGCAGAAGGAAAAGGAGCATATTTCTTCCGTTAACCAGTCTTTGCGGAATGAATGTAATGGCTTACAAGTGAAAATTAAGGAGCAACAGGATGCACTCTGTGTGCTCAGAGCTGACCAACAGAGCTCCCATGTTGCACACCAGCATCAGTTAGACACCATAAATAAAGAGAAGGAACATCTCTCTACTGTGAACCAGTCCCTCCAGAATGAGTGCCAGAGCTTGCTGGTGGAGGTCAAAGGACAGCAGGAGACCTTTAACACCCTAAAGGCTGACTTTCAGAGTACCCATGATGGATATCAAAAAGAATTGGAAACCTTGAACAAGGAAAAGGAAGATCTCGTCTCAGTCAACCAGTCGCTACAGAGTGAGTGTCAGATCTTGTATGCAGACATCAAGGAGGAACAGGAGGCCCTGAATACCCTGAAGGCTGTCCTGCAGAGTACTCAAGCTGGGAACCAACAAGAGTTGGAGGCACTAAAGAAGGAGAAAGAGCATCTTTCTTTAGTCAACCAGTCTTTACAGAGTGAGTGCCAGAACCTGAGGGATGAGAATAAAGGGCTACAGAACAAGCAAGATGGATACCAAAAAGATTTGGAAACCTTGAAAAAAGAGAAGGATTCCCTCCAGAATGATTCCCAGAGCTTGCAGGCAGAGATCAAAGGGCAAGAGGAGTCATTTAAAACACTAATGGCTGACTTTCAAGGCACCCAAAATGAATATAAAAAAGAATTGGGAACCTTGAACAAGGAAAAGGAAGATCTCATCTCAGTCAACCAGTCTCTCCAGAGTGAATGTAAGAATTTGCATTCAGAGTCCAAGGAGCAACAGGAGACTCTGAATACCCTAACCGCTGACCTGCAGAAAACCCAAGAAAGGTTCCAGAAAGAAGTAGAGGCCTTGCAGAAGGAGAAGGAGCATATCTCTTCAGTCAATCAGTCGCTCCTGAATGAGTGCCAGAGCTTGCAGACGGCGATCAAAGAGCATCAGGAGGTGCTCTGTGTGCTTAAGAGCGACGTGCAGAACATCCATGATGGATACAAGAAAGACTTGGAGAGCTTGAAGAAGGAGAAGGAATCTCTTTCTTCAGTCAACCAGACCCTCCAGAGCAAGTGCCAGAACTTGTTGCTGGTAAACAGTGAACAACAGGAGGCTATAAAAACCCTGAGGGGTGACCTGCAAAACACCCAAGATGGATCCCAACAAGAGTTGAAGAGTTTGAAGGAGGAGAATGAGCATCTTTTATCAGTTAACCAGTCTCTCCAGAGTGAGTGCCAGGGTATCAGGGCAGAGAATAGGGGGCTACAGAATGCCCAAGATGGGTATCAAAGAGATTTGGAAACCATGCAGAAGGACAAGGCACGTCTCTCTTCAGTAAGCCAGTCTCTTCAAAGGGAATGTGATGCCTCTCAAAGACTTGGAGCAGAGTTGGAATTGAAGCTGCAAGAGCAGAATGAATCAATCCATGCCCTGAAAGAGGCTGTCCAACAAAAGGAGAGGCAGAACCAAGAGCTACAGGAGCAGCTGAAGTTGAAGACAGAAGCAGTGGAGCACTACAAAGGGCAGGTTAGGATTCATTTTTCCAGTGGGTTGGTTTTTCACTTTGTGCAATAATGTAAAAATCTGAAGCCTGCTTGATGTGCTGTTTCCCTGCAGATGGAGAATGCGAAAACACACTATAATGGAAAAAAGCAGCTGCTGGTGGAGGAGCAAAAGGCGCGGCAGGCTCTTCAGGTCTCTCTAGAGACCAGTGAGAGTGAGAGAAAGACCCTGAAGGCCGAGCTGAAACTAGCCTCTATAGAACTGGAGAAGACCAGAGAATCTGAGAAAAGGTTACTGGTCAAGGTTAGGAGCCTTGAGGCTCAGGTTAGTGAGCAATCTAGGTTCAAATCCATTTTCAAAGCAAAAGTTTTGTTCAAAATTGTCCAAACATATTAACTAGCAAGCTTATTGGGGTGTAATTTAAATGCAATTTGTTTCAGCTGGATTTTGTAGATCGTCAGTTAAGAGAGAAAAAGCAGGCAGGTGAGGTGAAACACAGAGACAACGTTTACCGCAGAGTCCCAGCAGTGCTGCAGAACACCAGCACAGACAGCCTGGAACTTGATCTGGATGATTCTCTGAATGCTGCTGGGTAACTCAATCCTTTCTGTAAAACTTGTTTAGCAGTCACATCAGGGACTTTTTCCGTATTAGGTCATTTATTCACTCATGGTCATTCTTTGCAGTAAGCCGTCTGCACCGGGCGAGTCCAGTACTCCCCTGGTTCGCAGTTCTGAACGATTGGCAGCGAAGCGTCGTGTCCAGGATGGGGGCTCTTTGGAGACTCTTTACTTTACTCCCATGAACTCCCGGGGTAAGAACCGGGACGGTGCTACCCACCAAAACAAACTGGAAAGCAGCATAACATCCCTAGGCGAACTCACGCTAGACTCTTCAAAGAAGCCTACCTCTTCAGTTAAGAGACGTCGCACCACGCAGGTTATCAACATCACTATGACTAAGGTAAAGATAGGCAGTCTTTTATTACAGTTTCCCCTGTAAATGAAACCAGTGCATGTCAACTGCTTATCCCAGGACAAATTCACAAACACTACAAGCTAAATCTAAAAAAAAAAAGTTTTAATTCTTTAGATTTTCAATTAATATTTTAGATTTTAAAAGGTAGAACTTAAGTTGTGATGTTACACGTTTCCATATAGAATCCTTAAAGAACAGTGGCTAATGGTTGCAAGCCTAATTAGTTATTGTTAGCCTAGTTGATTAACAGATTAAAAAAAAAAAAAAAACAATAAATAAAAGTAGTTTGCCATTTCGCCTTTGGTCTGTAGGACTTGATAGTTATTGTGTTTTTGCAGAAAACCCCCAGTGGTGGTAGCCATGAAGCAGAAGAGTCTTTCTACAGCTTGCATAACACACAGTCCCAGCCCAATCTGGTATCCCACAAAACCCGTCCTGTTTCTATGGAGATGTTCAAGGAGCCCAGTGCAGCAGAATCCAGTGACAAGCTCCTTGGCCTGCCTGGGTACCGCCGGAGCAATGTGCATGGAAACGCCCCACCACGGGGTGAGTACCATACATTTGTTTTCTAAGAGAAAAGACTCTCCCACTATAGGGCAAAATGCCTCTGAGAGGAACTGCTCCAGTGTATTCTATTTGACTGTAGTATATCTGAGCTAGTCCTGATTTAGCACCCCATAGAAAATGGCAAGATCTGGCTGGAGGCATTTTTATTCCTGTGGTGGAATAAAGGTGGGTGTTCTGTTTAGGTGTTTGTAATAAAATAAAGTGCTAACTAACACCGTTGGTGTGTGTTTAGCTACTAGCACATTCTGCGTGGGAGCTGAATATGAGCCGGAACATGTTGCAGACGATTGGATGCGCATTGCGGAGCTCCAGTCACGTAATAAGGCCTGCTTACCCCATCTGAAGAGCAGCTACCCTCTGGAGTCCAGGGTGTGTATGTTTTTGTTTGTGCGCACACAGATTACTTTCCTTTTAAATGTTTGGAGCTAAATATTTTTCTTGACTGGTTAATGTATATAACTATTGGAAAGAAGTATAGCAATAGTTGTTTAGGGGGTTTATATGATGGAATTGTTTTAATGAGTGTTTAATGTAGCATGTAAAACATACCATTCACGCCATACTCCGTACTGTCCATATATGAACATAAGCTGCCAAAACAGCCTTGTGAGAATTTGTTAATTTACATATATCCATTTTAAATGTGCAGTAACAAACAGATGTAAAGTAACAATGTACTGTACAGTCCTTTTTTTGTTACTGGCTGTGCACCCTTAATGTGACTTCTTTAATAAGCCTTTTAAACTTCTCATATCCTAACTAATGCACCAAAAACAATTAATAGCGATCAATAATCATAAATAACCTTACTGAAGTCCGTAGTATATCTTTGGCTTTGGTGAGGGCTTTTTATTTATTTATTTTTGACAGAATGTGCAGCCCCAATTGATTATCCTCCACCGTTGCTTTAATATTGGATATTTGTTTTATCAGAGGCTCTTTTATTTAAATAGAAGTGCTGTAGAGCCCTTGGTAATGCTCTATAACAATGTAACATTCTGTAACGTTTATATGATTTACACGGCCATTCTGAAAGACAGTAATGTAGGGGGTGAATTGGCCTTTTTAGTAACACAGAATATTGGCGCCAGTGAAGAAAGGGAAAGACAGGATGATTAGTTTAATTAATGACAAATTATCATTAGCAGTGCTGTTTGTGTTAAACTGCTTGCTGTCTTGCTTCTTCAGCCCAGCCTGGGCTTCTCCAGCCTTCCTGTAACGGATGAGGACGTTCGTTTTGGAGATCCAGAAGAGACGATCCGGCGTGCCTCTGTGGTCCCAGGTCAGCTGATGGATTCTCTCTCTGCCCATGGTCTGTCCCAGGCTCCACCCCCACTCAGCAGAGACCATGCCTCTCAGCCCCAGCGCTACAGCATGCTGCCAGGTCAAATCAGTGCAGGAACTGCAGCTCACCGCTCATCTAAGCAGCTCGCCAGAGGAACAGGCAAAAGACACGAAGTCCAAACTGCCTGCAGCCCGCTGGCAACCAAGCGACCCGCCAGCCAGCTAAAGGACCAGGACACCCCCGAGGTAAAAAGGCATCAGCCCTTAGTGAAACTGACCAAATCATACACATAATCCACAGCTGTGTATTACAATATGAATCAATTAAAATAGCTGCTCTGAACCACTTCCTAAACTGTCAACTCAATCCCTGTGATGGCTCCAGTTGTATAAGGTTTATGTGTACAGAGACTGGAGTGGAAGTGTCTTTGTTCTGTGCTGAAATCTTCTTGATGTGGCCTGTTTTTGTTTGTTTATCTTCTCTACAGGCTAAGAAATTAGCAAGCTGCTTCCCTCGACCTGCAACTCCTAAGAGTCGGGGTCTTCGTTCCACCAGCAACTCTCAGAACAGACCCCTCTCTCCTGTAAGTAGCTGCAAATACCTGTTTACATGTGTAAATAAGGGGAAGCATGTTTACTTGAGATGTGTTTTTTTTTTTTTTTATATATATATACATATATATATAATGTCTGTAAAGAGCAAAACAATCAGGAAAATGAAATCTGGACTATTTCTGTCACTGTTTAAACTGACCACAGGTTTAAACAGTGACAGAAAGAATACAGGGTCCATATGACTTTTCTTTAATTAATGCTTAAAGTATGTAAAACAAAGCTACAAAAACGGCCCATTTTAAAATAATAGTTTTTGTCATGTCAGAAAATTAACACAACATCTCCTTATTCTGGCTATAGCAGTTTAACCCCACCCATTTGCACACAGATTTGCCAACACCTTTAATGGTTAAAGATTGGCTGAAATAATTTAGACTTTTGTTGGATTACATGAAGATGTTAATTCATCAGAACACACAGTAACTCATCTGGAGCTGTGACTGGTTTGTTGCTCCTTTGCATATTGCAACCTCTTGGGGTATCAGAATTGCAGAAACTAATACTGGAGTAACAATTAGAAGATAATATATATTGTAAAGTCCTAAAATAAATTCTGGGGGTGTCGATTTAATGCTTTATTTTTGATCAATTAATTACAGAAACAATGCATTTAAAGATATTAATGCTAATTAATTGCACCACGTGAATTTGAGCACCCAGCCCCATTCTGGCCACAGGTGCTCGGTAAAATGAAGGCGAGTTGCTTGGCCCAGTGATTGGAAAGTTCAAATGTAAAAAACCGGAAAGATGGAACAGTTGAAAGAAGTATCGTTATCTGCAATTCATGCAATACGGACTTTTTGTATCATCGGAGTATATTACGTGTAAAATATCACCTTAACGCAAAGCGTTTAGGAACAAACTTCGGGGTCCAAATCAGAACAGCCCCATCCCAGGCATGAGATGCCTTGTATGAATGGGCACTGGAACCATTATATTTAAAAATCATTAGTTTTGTCCCCCACCCAGCGAACAGATGAGACACCGTGTTCTGGACTTTCTTCTTTGTCTGCGTGTGTGTGTCTGCGTGTGTATGTCTGCTTGTCTGCACGCACCCCAAGGCTGAGCGCAGGCAGTCCATGGCGTTCGTGATTGATAACACCCCTAAGAAGCCCGGAAAGGTGGACAGCCGGTTGCAGAGGGGCTTCAACAAGCTTCGCAACAGCGCACGCAAGTCCCCTGCCAGTGCCCGCCTGAGCCGCTCCACCACCGCTGGACGCTCTCCTCTGGTTGACCGAGCACAGAGGAAGTCCCCCCGCACCACCAGCACTAAGTCACCAAAGATCCCCAACAGCGCTAGAAAGGTATGTTAGGCTCAGCAAGCCCCACTGCAGTCTCCAGGTGGGACAGTAGAGTACAGACATAAGTGCGTTCTCAGGAGCAACACCGAACAGACTCTAGATTGTTTTTGTTTAAAAAAATTTTTAACTTATTTAAAATATGTATACTGCGTTTTTACATTTTTACAGATTTTTTTTGTTTGTTTTTTTAAAAAAATCTAAACCCGACAGGAGCACGAGCTCAGACCCACCATCTTATAATTGTGCTCTGATAGAAAACACTTCAGTAAAAACTCAAGGCTGTTTTAAACTGAACCCTTTTATGTCCTAACAGAGTCTGACCTCCGATGGTCTGCTTTAAGTGCAGCAGGTAAACTTGAATGGGATCTGCATTGTAGGGAAAGTGTTGCATAGCACCATAAACAGATATTTTTCATCGTCTGTGTATGCGTGTGGAGAATAATATGTGAAGCAGGTTTTTCTTTCCCTCCTGAATTTGGAGTGCATGTTTGATTTAATAATCTTCCTGATCACTTTCTCAATCACACATGCGCGTGCACACAGACTTTTTAGATCACCTGTTTGTCTCTCACAGACTGTGATTAATGTTGGTTTTAGCTGGTGGTGTTTGTGTGTCTGTTTTAGGGGTTGACTGGATTATTAGTTGTGTTGCATAAAGTGTACATGATAATTACGCTCATTAAGTTACTAATCAATCTCTCCTCTCCCCTCTCTCTCACAGATGTTCAAGATGAAGGTGTAAGAGATGTCCTGTATCAGGTGTTAAGTGGTGCAATAATCGGAAATTGTGGCTTTCAGAGAAAGAAACTTGTCTGTCTGTAAATATTTTACAATATTTAGTTTTGCTTCTTATGGTTCATTCATTTTAATCTGCACCTTATAATTATATTTTTAATATGGTCTGTCTTTCCCTGTCTGTGTACTCATTTACAATGAATTCTTGTAGTTGCATTGAAATTAAATGTTTATTCCTCTGGATTGTGTGAGATTTATTGTGTATTTAAATGTGAATTAAATATAGAGGTTGGTCTGATTCCTGCACTTTTATTTGCTCATTTATTTGAAGTTGTAGTAAAGTATTACATCACATATAAATACATTTTTTATTTTCCAACATTATTGACATGACATAGCAGTCAGCCATTATATTTGATTAATTTATTATTATTTTTAAATCATAACAAACCGTCATTTTTAAGTATCAGATTATTAAGTGTTTTTTCCCCTGCGTTTTAGCTCTCATTTTAGGGCTCTCTTACTTTATTAAAGAATTCAAAAATAAAGTCACTTTTAAAACAGGTTTATGTTGATAGCTTAGTTTTGAGGTTCATGTTGATAATTCAGTTTTCAGGTTAATTGTAATAAAAGTTCAAAGTTCAGGTTTATGCGGACAAAAGTTTAGTTTCGAGGTGAATGTTAATTAATGTTACGTTTTGAGGTTCATAAAAGTCCTAGTGAAAAGTGAAAGCAGTGACGTAGTGACGTTGTACTCGCGCTACAGGAAGTGGAAGAGGGGCAGCACCGAGGTGGAGGTGAGTTCATAAGCCGTTTATTTACACGAAAATACAGTTTATATGTATTTATTGTGGGAGTTTAGTGTGGAGTGTAGAGTCTGAGCTCTTTAGAAGTCCCTGAGAGAAGAATACGCTGGAATGAGGCGTTCATTCGACGAGATAAACGTGAACCTGTTTACTTTGTGTGTTTACAGGCAGCTGTGTGCTGTAGGTGTCTAATCCAGCAGCTTTATCATGAGTGACACTGGCAACGACAGCGACGTGGAGTTAGAGAGGTGTGTATTTTATTTATATATATATATATATATATATCTTCCGTCCCCACCTCAAATTTTCCAGTACTCCTATCATTATGAGGTCAATATGGTCCTCACAAAGAGATCAATACACACACACTTTCCACTACCCTGTCACTGAATAATCCAGCCCCCAAATAACACCTGGATTTTTTGTTCGCTCTCTTTCTTGTGCTTTTTTTCAATTCATCTTTGTCTCTCACTCACACGCACAATTAAAAAGTGCTATTTAATCAGACCACTCACCACCACATCTAATTAAGCTGGCCATGCACCTTCCTTCCTGAGAGCTCTCATTCCTGAACTGATCCCAATCAGAGCACGGCGCACCGATAAACAATTGTCTGCTGCTTGAACACCCACTCACTCTCCCAAGTCTCTAAGGCCGGAATCAGCATTTAAAGTAGAACCAGAGAATGTGAATATGGATGTTCCAATGTATGTGAGGACTTTTTGGTGTGGTGGGTGTGCTGGTGTGTGGTCATGTGACTTTTTATTTTATTTATGTTTTTTACCCCAGAGTAAACAAGGAGCGTCCACCCAGCAGCTATGGCTCAATGCGGAGTGACGATGATGATGGCGATGACGAGCTCAATGACGCTCCGCAGCCCACCCTTACAGTCAGCTTGCAGGCACCATCTGCACCTACAGGGTAAACACATATACACAGGAGTGTTTCTAGACTAAACAAAAATTATGATACAGTATACAGGAAAGTGTCATGTATGTGTGTCAATAGAGGGCATGTACTTTAACTTACATCTAGAAAATCTGCACCACATGTCCTTTTACACGTGTCTGTCAGTAATGTTTACACACTCTGACTCACAAGGGGGCCCATAGACTAAAAATGTGTGAGAACTGCTGACATAAATTATATAACATATTTGGAATTACTTTGGTATTTAAATAATGACATTCTATCCAACTCCACTTTTAAGACTCTGCTTAGCAGCAACATGCCTCATGGACTCAAACAGTTTAATGTTGTCACAAGTCCACTTATTAACATTAAGCAAGGCTTATTTAGTGACTGGGCTCCAGCAGTTCTTCTGTAAATACATTTTTACATCATTATATCATACACAAGCATGAAAGATGCAGGAATGAGCATGTGTGTGTATGTGTTACAGGCTCAGGCTGTTTCGCCCAGACTCACCGGAGACATGCATCACAGCACTCACTCAGCAACAATCCAGCATCCACAAAGAAGGAGCGTTTCTCAATGAACTGGGGTAAACACACATTCGCAGACACACGTGCATAAAGTGATTTTTATAGCTTGTAGTAAGTCAGGTTGTGTCTGAAACCACAGCCTCAAGTCTGCTTCACCTTAATAAAGACCTGGATATGGTTTGAGTGTGTGAAAGTTTGTTCATGTTTACATAGCTTTCAGAGAGAAAAGGAAAGCTATGAAGGCATCTACTCGTGTTGGATTATGTTGCATGCTGCTCCTTGCCCTTTTCATTTAACCCAGCTAATACATGCAGTCGGGTTCCTGACTCACCCGCAGTGTTCAAATCCTCCATATATTTCACAACTAATTGAGTTCTTACCCAGTCATCCAGCTTCCTCCTCCCAACAGTTAAATGTTGTATGTAAAACAATACAGTTTCCCTTTTAAAGACAGTCAGATGAACCATGTAAGCCCTGAAGTAAACGAAACAGAGCTGGTCTGAGGTTAAAGTTTCCTGTAGATGGCCTTTAGACCCTAAACCTCAGAATATAAATGTGCAGTCATTTGAATGGGTCTGTAAAATAAATTCTGCCCTCTTCCCACCCACTGTACTCTAACATGCTGGTCCCAAATGCCTAGTTGACCACTGACTGTAGTTTCCTCCAGAGACAGTAAACGAAAAGTGTGAGAAGAACACACTAATGCGGGGCTGTGTCAGACTTTACTCAGTCGGTTCAGTTTTTTTTTCTTGATAAAACGCAAGCTGACCAATCAGAGCACCGTTGTCATGGTTACAGTCAAAGCAAGACCATTGGATTGGATGTGAAGGGTTCTTTGCTAAATATTTAGCCTGAAAAGCATACTAGATCTGGACAGTTGTTTCAATGTTGCTCCTGCTTCATTACATAAATAATTATATTCTGAATATGTTCTTGTAATTGCCATAATGTGTTCCACTCCATAACGTGTCAGCTGTTCTGAGGTCAGCTTCATGACCTAACTTTGTGTCCCCCCCCCCCCCGCTCTCTTTTTGTCTCTTTCATTCTCTCTCTCTCTCTATCTCTCTCTTTCTCTCTCTCTTTGTTTTTCTCTCTCAGGCGCGAGCATCAGGCAGTGGCGTCAAGGGGTGTGGATGATGTGGATGAGGAGTATGATTCTGTTGTGAGAGAGAGACAACATAGAATGGTGGAGGTGACCCCACCAGAACCCCAGCAGAATCTCCCTTCACCACCGGAGGGTGTTGGCTTGCAGGCAGGAATCGTACACGTGTCCCTGACTCTGCCCTACATATTTAAGGTGGGGACTGGGAGATAAAAGAATTACACTGTGTAACTTTACAGGAGGAGCAAAAATATTTTTTATTCAAAAAATTTTGGGGGGCATTTCTACTGATCTGTTCATCATATCCACATTGCAAAGACATGATTTGAACAGATTTGAAACATTGGGTGTAGAAATTAAATAAAGTTCTGAGCATTTGATTCAGCAAAGATGATGTAAAGCAAATGTATTTATACAGTGCATTTGACAGCTGGAACTGATGCATAGCAGCTTTACAGAATGCCAGTCCGAGCCCCTAGTGAACGAGCCGAAGGCAATGAAAATGAAAACACATTCCCTGAAGCTGGAGTAAGAAACATTGTGAGGAGCTGAGACTCAAAGGGGTGACCTGTTTTCTGGCAGACACCTGATATTGCTCACATCACCACTCACCAGGTGCACAGTTAGCAGGGCACAGTCTAGTTACAGTGTCTAACCGGGGAGGGGATGTGTCCTGGTCTGATGAATCTTGATTTCCATTATGTGGTGTGGCACTTACCTAGGTTACAGCTGGTACCAGGATGAACAATGGGGAGAAGGGGAGGCAGAGTGATGCTCTGGGTGATGTTTTGCTGGGGAACCATGGGTCTCGCATTCATGTGAATGTTACTTTGACATGGACCACCTACCGAAACATTACTGCAGACCAAGTACACCCCTTCATGATGACCGTCTTGCCTAATGGCAGGGTCCTCTTTCAGTAGGATAATGTGCCCTGTCACACTGCAAACACTGTTCAGGAACAGTAAAAATGAATAGTCCCTGGACAAGACTCCTAATGCGATATTAGCTTTTACATGATCAGTAACAACTCTCCATAAATAAGACCATCAACCAAATGCATGTAATTAAAATGTAAATATGTCTTGTCCTTCACAAAGCATAAGTAGGGTGTATGTGTTTTGGGTTTTTTTTTTCTTCTTCTTTTTTTTTGGCAGGCCATGCAGCTGAGTCTGAGTAAGCTGACTCCTGCGGAGCTGCTGTGGTTTAAGCGCAGTCTGTGCAATCAGTATAAGAACCAATTTGAGTTCTCCCAGCTAGAGGAGAGCGATGTACTGGATGTCGTCGACCGGCTGTTGGAGCGTTGCGGAAAAGGAGAGGCAGTGCACATCGCCATCCGAATACTGCAGGGCATCAACAAACAAAAGTTTGCTGATGAGCTGGAGAAAACTTGCGAGAGAGGTAGAGTGGATGAAAGAAGCCAAAACCTTTATTTATTTGTTTTTTTCTAGTTCTACAATTTTCTCACCAAAGCTCAATTAAGAACAGGTCCTTGTTTTTCTGTAATAGGAGAATTAATTTGCTGACAGTCATGAGTGTACTTTGTAATGACACCTCTCTAACCATCTCATGTCCCTGATAGTACACATCAAACTTACATGGAACAGCTTGAGTAACGCAGAGTTTTCTTGAGCAGTCGAGTTAATCTTTTTTCTCTATCTTCCACCAGCTGTGCTCCAGCATGACTTAAAGAACAACCACACAAGACGCTATTACCACTTGTATGAAGGCACCTGTCGGCCAGGTCAGCAGCGCTTTGTCAGCCACGTTTATGCAGAACCGCCCATCTTTATCGGTGGGGACTGCTACATCAACACTGAGCATGAAGTCCATGTGCCCAATTTTCCCAGCAAGCAGGGAACCCCTGTCCGGGCAAACGACATCTTCCGTCCCCTGGAAGGTGAAGACCGTGTCAGGACTGTCTTGATGACTGGGGTTCCCGCCATCGGCCTGACAGTGGGGGTGCAAAAGTTCATCATGGACTGGACAGGTGAGCATGCCAACCAGGATTTTCAGTTTGTCTTTTCTCTTCCTGGCAGAGAATTGCACTTAGTCAAGGAGACAGACCAGAGTTTCCTGGAGATGCTTGCTTGCTTCTATCCTGAAGCAAAGGATTCTGACTTTCTGAGCAATGAAGACTGCCCCGTCCTTTTCATTATTGATGCTCTGGAGCTTTGCAAGCAACCACTTGACTTCAAGAGCAATCCAGATGTTAGCGCCATTAACGTAGTAGCGCCTGCTGATGCCCTCTTGACCAGCTTGTTCAAGGGTACTCTACTGCCTCATGCAAGGATATGGATCACGTGCCATCGTGTTGCGACCAGCATGATCCCTCCTCAGTATGTCAGCAGGTTCATGGACATGAAAGGATTCACTGATGCGAATAAAGATGAGTATTTCACCAAAAGGACTAAGGATCCAGCTCTAGGTTCCAGAGTACTTGATCACATCAAACGCTCTCTGGCACTCTACAACATCTGCCAGTTGCCTCTCCTTTGCTGGATTGTGGCCTACATTTACGAACGCCGTTTCCAGAATCCAGACTACACTGAACATGCTCCGGCAATCACCACCTTCTACGCTCAGTACGTAATTGTGCAGACAAACCGCAAGATTGAGCGCTATGTTGGGACAAGTTTGGAAGCATCCCGCTGGAAGGATAGTGACAAGGACTTTCTGATTGGAATGGGCAAGCTTGCACTGAAGATGGTGCTGGAAGAAAGGGATGTTTTCTATGAGGATGAGGTGTCAGCACTGCAGTTGAGCCTAGAAGACGTGAGTAATCGGGGTGGGATTTCAACTGAAGTGACGCGGCAGGGTGGGTACCCACGAGGTGGGCGGGGCTTTAGCTTCATTCACTACAGTGTGCAGGAGTTCATGGCAGCCATGTATGTGTATGTGATGTTCCGGGTCAAGGGCAAAAACATCTTTGAGCAGCAGATCAAGAGCAAGGTGGCCAAGCTGCTTAAGGACAGACCTGTCTCTGATCTCTACAAGCTGGCTGTAGACAAAGCCTTGGCCAGCCGGAATGGGCACTTGGATATGTTTTTGCGCTTCCTGTTTGGATTTGCCACCCCTGGGACGGAAGCGCACCTGCGCGGATACCTGCTGCCCCAATACCACCCGGAACCGAAGGGTATGGATGATGTCCTGAAGTACGTAAACAAGAAGATAAAGGAGGATGCTTCGCCCGCAAGATGTAGAAATCTGGATTTGTGCCTCAACGAGCTGCAAGAGGGCAAGACCCACACTTTCTGACATTCAACCTCTGCTCACTACATGTTCCAGTCCTTATTGTTCTTTTCAAAGATTGGGAAAGTCACTTATACACTGATGTAATTAAGGATGCAAACCAGTTGAATATGTGTACACAAGTATGACGTGCAAATATCAACAGCCTGATCAACTCAAACTGCTTGGAGAAAAAAGACCAGCTCTTCTTTATAATGTTTAACATTAGATTTCATGAAAGAAATAAGTTGCTGCTTATCCTCTTATTAGGGGCTGCATTCACAAAAGCTTTCCAAATGAAAACATATGCGGAGCATTTTTAAGACCAACTGTGTTCATAACTGTTTTATACAATGCAGTTCACAAAAAAACATGAAACTCCCAAATATTCTAATGTCTAATCTTGGCCAAATCTTTTTTTATATTTAAGTGATGTAATTGTCATGTAGCTTTGGGCTGGGTGATTCATTAAATTATGACTCTGTATTCTGAACAGTTTCTGGGAGAAATTAAGCACCATGGTGATTGTGTGTTTTGCTATGTGGGTGCATGTAGGGGTATGTGTATATACCGTTCAATATTTGTGTTAAATCAGTAAAAAACTGAGCTGGATTATTTCTAAATAGATTTTTTACTCTGTTAGTTCTTATCACAGGAAAAGTTTCATATCTTTTTGACAAAGGTTTGTTTACTTTTACCTCTCACTAATCAGTTATAAATCACAATTCAGTTTTGTGCCTGTTTAGATTTGTTTGGATTATATTATGGAAAAACCACTCCTAAGTCATTTCGGAAAGAGTTTGTGAGTACTGAAATAGCTGAAGGTCAGGAAATACTGAACTTTATAATTTTTTCCATGTACCCCAGACCTGATGTAGCCTGTGGATGACAGACCATCACAGACAAGTTGAGCTTTAGCTCATGCGCATTGTTTATTTTCCTTTTTTTCTTAAGTACGAAGTACATTTAGGAAGATTGTATTTGTTGAATGCGGCCCCTGATCCATTTCCTCCATGTTCTGATGCCAAAAGGGGGCGTTGTCCTAAGTTGGAGAGCGATGTCACTACCTGTGGTTAGAATGCTAACAAGATGGGAGTGTTTTTGTAATGGGACAGAGGGGATGAGTTGCCTGAAAATGAGATGATGCATTCACCTTTTTTAACCAATTCTGTATTATATGATGCTGATAGTTCATGATAAAAAGTCATGAGATGATCATTTATTCTATTTTTGTGTTCAGGAATATTTTTGTTCTCTTTTTGTGACCAAAAGGGCGGCTGCACTTCATCCACTAATTGAAATATTGACACCCTTTTTTGCAACCCCCTGTTTGAAAGTCACTGTTCTGTGACGTCACACAAAGATTGTTACTGTACCGAAGAGCCTTTTAGTGGATTGTTCTTTACAGAATCAATGAAGAGGTCCAGGATTAAAGTAATGTGTAAATTAGTAAATAAAGGAGCTTTGGGTATAGATAAATAAATACAAACAATGTGCCTGTGGAGGTAAATTGTAAGTAGAGTTCTAAAAGTCAAGTCAAGTAGGTTTATTGTAATTTCAGCCAAGTGCACAGTGAGGCGAAACAATGTGCCTCCAGGACAATGGTGCAACACAAATAACAAAATCAGAACAGCACAAGGCTGCATAAGTTCAGTAAGGACAGGAATACATAGAGTGCAAGAAAAAAACACAAGCACCAATACAATATAACAGGACAAGACAACATAAAATGAAGTCGATAAAAGCAGCTACAATACAAGTTTGAATGTATACAGTGTTATGACAGATACTGTGTTCTAGTTAAATGTGTCAACAAAAAAAAAATCCAAATATTAAGGTAGGCAGCAATAAATAATTGTGGCAACAATATCAACAGCAGGGTTTCAAAAGAGCTGTGGAGATGAGACGTGTTTGTCTGGACAGTTGAGAAGAAAATGTGTTTGGTCCTCTATCTTCGTCAGGCTGCAGGACCTTCAGGTTCTCCTCCAGGGACAGGAGGCTCTGTGGTGTTTCTCTCGCCACATCCTGGCTTTGTATTAAGTGAGGATTTTTCTCTGCTGGTGGTACAATGTGCCGATTGGTAGTTGATTTATTTCAATGTGTCTAAATTTTTGTACACTATATGGACAAACCCTGGAAAATAGGTACGTCCAAATACTTTTGTCCACATAGTGTGTGATCTGTTCGCAGTTTTTCGAACATTGCCAAAAGCCGCCGATTTTAGCCGAGTTTTTACGAAGCCGGTTAAAAAAAAGTTCTCGATCTCGAGTCCGAGCCGTCCTTACCCACACAGGCAGAAAGCCTGCTAGCTCTCACAGTTTGTGTGTATACATGTTTTTTTTTGTGTGTGACTTTTGTGTCGAGCCATGTCCGTGCTGTATTACAACAGGGGCTGTGGGCAGCGCTTTGATCCAGAAAACAACCCCGAAGGTGAGTTAGCAGCATGCTAACAGCATCAGTACATAATTACAACACCGGCAGGTCAGGTACACTCATCAATACATTAGCTGTGTTTGAGTCTGGAAATAAACTCATTCACATTTAGCTCATTTTTTAAATTCAGTAATTGGATGTTAAAGCTTTTTCTGCTGTTAAAAACTCAATAGGATTTAAACCTCCTATTGTGTTCCGGTCAGATCTGACCGATTTTCACATTTTCTCTCTAGAAATTGCAGTTAGTTTCATCGATTTGTTCTAAGGTTCCATGACTTTGTTTACACAAGGCACTGGAATGCATAAAAAAATATTTTTTTGATAATTTTTTTTACATTTTGTGTGTTTTATTGAACTTATGAACACCCACGGTGTTCCTGGTCAAAATGACCGGTCATTAGAAATTAATTAGCAAGACTTCGATTACTGTATAAAATAGAATTTAAGAACATTCCCACGCCCCACCATGCTGGCGCCTTTGAGCACACACACACACACACACACACCTTATGTCCCCCTTTACACCACAGGAACCTATCTCCAATTAACTTTTTACTCCATGGGAACCACACCTGTTGAGTATTCATTAAAATAAAAATGCAAAATTCTTTAAGAAATTTTGAGATTGGCCTGCTGCCCAAAATCTCCATAGCAACTGCTTCCTTCACCTGAGCAACCATCTTGTATACCTTTGCAACCACATAGAAACTTGCCAGCCAACAAGCCTTACACCCTACCGACTTCTGGAAACTACATAGCAACTGTATCCTGCACCATGGCAACCACCTTTTATACCATAGCAACCATCTGGAAACTCCCTAGCAACCGCCTCCAACACCAGAGCAACTGCTGAGCAACTGCTTGCATCTGCTTAGCAACTACCTCCTACATCACAGCAACACTCTAGCAACAACTTTGTATACCAGCGTGAAAATCTTTAGCCAACAGCCTCATACAAATAGAAGCTGGCTAGAAACTACTTAGCAACCAAATCCTATGCCACAGCAAGCACCTAGCAACATCCTAGCAACCACTTTGTATACCACAGCAACCACCTCATCCATCATAGCAACTGCCTAGAAACTGCTTCGCAACCGCATTGTGTCCGATAGCAACCATCTAGAAACTCCTGAGCAACCACATTGTATCCGATAGCAACCATCTAGAAACTCCTTAGCCACAACCTCGTACACACAGCAACTGTCTAAAAACTACTTAGCAACCCACTCCGACAACCATAGCAACTACCTTTTATACCTTACCAACCACAAGTCAACTATAAATCATACCGGTCACTTTTGACAGGGAAGGCAGCAGATGTTATTTTGTGCTAATTTTTAAGAAAATTTAAATGGTTTCAAAATATTGTTGGTCGGTAAATATATGGTACTGCGTGATTAACAGTACAAAATGTTTCATCTTAGTATGTGTTACAATCAAAATCTCTCTCTAATATTTTTTTCTTAAAAAAATGAGTTGCATGACCTCAGGTAAAGGAGGCCTACAAGCCATAAATAGTAAATGGAAATTCAAAACCTGTAATGTTCACATAAATTTGAGTTAGTAGAAAGTTCCAACACATTAGGTAGTTAGATATATATATATATATATATATATATTCATGCATTTATAATCAACTAAATGAATACAATAGGAGGGTTAAAGAGGACCATGGATATCAGAGCCAGAATAAACCAAAAAGAGTAAAGTCAGTTTTAAAGAGTTAGATTTAAACCATAAACCAATGGTTGTAATACAGTTTAACCCAAATGTCAAGTAAATCTGTTAAAGAGGACCAAATTTCCGAATTCCCAATAATTCAGTGAGCCTAAACAGAGCAATTCAGAGTGAGTTTGGTGTTAACTGAAGAAAAAGTTTTTTTTGTTTTTTTTACTGTGGTAGTGAATGCAATCAGTTATCTATAACACAAATACAGCATTTTATAATCTCTCTCAATCCACCAGTGATAATCCTCGTATCTTCATAGGTAGGTAGATAGATAGACAGATGTTTTTATTGTTATTGTACGATTATGCCTGCAAATGCACAGAAGAAAATATTTAAAATTTAGAAATGGGAGATCACAATAGAATATAACTAAAAACAAATGAGAATAAAATATGCACACACAATAAAAAATATATGCATCCACACATATTGATGTAGCAGAATATAAAAATATATTGCACAAAAGTGAAATTATTGTACGAACTGTTGATATTGGTATTTATACGGAATGTTGTTGGTAAAATAGCAGTGAATTTGAATTCACTTTGCCTCTGACTTTGCCTCACAGTACGCTGTATGTACTCTTCCACCATGACTGGGTTTAATTTTAGGTCCAAAAGCTTTCAAAAGTCTGGTAAAACGTCTCTGGCATCAGGCATTGCTTTCATAGCCATTTCATGTAATAACTTTCTTTAAGGGAAAGTGTAGAGGTTCCATTCACCACCACTGTGAACAGTTCTGACTCAGTAAGATTCTCTGGAACGAAGTGTTTCACATTACACCCACTCTGAACTTGTGTTCTTGGTGCTGTAGGTGGGAATTGTGTCTGGAGAAGTGGAAAATAGAGATCATTCCTGTCCTGACCATGAGGCCAACTGGTTAATGGAGACATTGCTGCCATGTCCTGCGTTATTCAGGCACCGTTTAATACTCTGGCGCTGCAGTGCTTAACATGATTAAAGCAATAGTTAAGCAAAAAAAAACAAAACAGCAACAACAAATGTAGTCAATCAGCCGAGATATGTTTGGTGTCAGGAAATCTGCTGAACCTACAAGGTTAATGTAGCTAACAAGTAGTGAAAGTTTAAACCTCAGCATGGTGCTGACGTAACCACTTCGGCATGACTATATGAACTATTACTAAACAACTTGACATTGTGTTTAACTATTGCACCGTTCAAGGTGGAACAAAACATTCGAACAAGAAGCTGATGAGTAGGAATCCATGTAAAAGTGTTCTTGTTACAGATGCGTGTACTTTCCATCCCGGGGTTCCAGTGTTCCATGATGCTCTGAAGATGAGATGCCCTCTACCTCTCTCTCCTGTTTTAACTCTGTCAAAAATAAGCTTACTCTTGATTTCTTACTGGCATCCAACAATGTGTGTGTTTAATGTAGGGATGGTCCTGTTGCAAAAGGCGCACTACGGACTTCTCGGATTTCCTCAGCATCGCTGTGAGTGGCTATTCACTGTAGTATAGTAGTTAGACATTAGGGGCAACAATAAAACAAAGTAAAATAGGCCCTATTAAATATAGTTCAGAATGCTGTAGAAAGTAGGAGTGTGTGATTTGACAGGAACTCTGGTTAGTTTGTGTTTCTCTCTCTCACACACACACACACACACACACAGTACATTTCTGTCCTGACATTTTTTATGTGGCGAGTCTGTATTTTTTGTGTGGACGCGCACACAGGTTTTTGGGTTTTACACAGCTGTACAATTACGTGTTTGAGCTTGAGCGTGTTGTGCGGCAGGGCTGCACTAAAGGGTGTCATATTAAAGAGAAACCTCCTGAACCGGTGAAACCTGAGGCGAAATCTTCTGGAGAGAAGAAGGAGCTGGAGGACCTGAAGCCCCGGTTTGATGAGTACATCATTCAGGCTCCGAAACCGCTGGAGTCCATCCAGAGACCCAGGTATGAACAAAAACATTTTCCATTTCCTGTCATTTCGTAATCTTAAAAATGCTCTGCTGTGGGAGGGGGAAGTGAAATATGTTATGGTGACGCAATCAAAGAATCTGAAGCCATTTTAGAAGCGGGTTTTACCTCCACTGGAAAAAAAGAATTTGGTCTTAAATGAGATGAAGATGAACTGTCATCAATATGACCAGAGACACAAACTAACCAGGTCAAAAAGGTCATATTTTTCTGATTTCATGATGACTTTACATTCATGCATGAAGGTTCATGTTTGAAAATGGTGTAACTGCCTTGCTTTGTGTGTGTGTGTTTTAGTGGTGAGGAACCACTGGTGGACCTGCAGCAGAAAGTGTCTCCCTCCTTGCAACAGGTGCTTGAGAAGCTCAAACTAGCAGAGACGACTCAGAGTGTAGAAAAAGATACCAATGACCTCTCCAGACTGTCCACTAGTGTGTTGTGCTGTTGTGAAGTTGATCTTTAATTTTGTAATTGAGGTTTTTAGAGATTACCTCTGACTGTTGGGTTGAGCAGAATGTTCTCTAGCTTCAGCTGCTGTAGAGCTGCTGGCTGGCTGCAGTAGTGTGGACGCCTTTGTATGTGTTAATGTTGATGATTTTTCTTGTGATTGATTGTGTGTTTTGCAGAAGAGAAGGAGAATGAGGTGAAAATTGGAACAGCATGTAAAAATGGAGGCTGCTGTAAGGTATGCGGTGCTTGTTACAGTCACTATGAACTGAGCCACGTGCTCATGTTTTAGTGTGTGTGTGTTTTGTGATTTTGTGCTGAGTTGACAGTGTGTATGTGTGTGCACATTGCAGACGTTCTCTGGACCAAATACTGATGATGAGACATGCATGTATCATCCAGGAGTACCTGTCTTTCATGAAGGGTGAGAACACAAACACACACATGAAATGGTACAACAGTTGGCTCCACCCACACATTTTGTTTGGTTGAAATGTTGTTTACATGTTATGTCATTTGTTTCACCATATCATTCTACCACTAGTTGCTAAGCAACAGTGTTTGTTTTACATTTAATATTGTTACTACTGCAATTAATAATAATAATACATAATTGTTTCATGGTGCACTTTTCATTAGCAGCTCGATGTGCTCTGTAGGCTGGGGATAAAGTTAACAGTAATAGAAGAATGTTAGTGATTTTCTAGTTTAGTGTTCTTTAACAGCATAATACAAAAACAGATCATTAAAATAACAAGGAGTAATTTCAAATTTAAGCAATAAATGCAAACAGAGCAAAAAGTTTGTTTGAAAAGTTTGTTGTTTGTCCTGCAGTTTGGAAGTTTAATAACAAATAGGTCTGTTTGTCTTCTTGTATTTGTACTGTTCTGGAGCTGCTCATTTGGTGGAAGAAATTGAATTAAAAATATACTGCAGTGTTATAGGCTTCGGTGCTTTGCATAACATACCTTGTTGATCTGCACTTCTGTAATATCATGTTCCTGCTCCCTGGCAGGATGAAGTACTGGAGCTGCTGTCGGAGGAAAACATCAAATTTTAACTCATTTTTGTCCCAAGAGGGATGTAGCAAGGGAACCCACCTGTGGAAGAATGCAGACGTGAGAGAACTCGCGCACACGTTCCCATCAACCCTGCATTCAATATGAAGTATTTATTGTGTTGTTAAACTATAATGTGAGTTGTGCAGTTGTTTATGTTGTTGTTGTCCATAGGGAAAGAAGGCGGTGCCTTGTCGGTTTGATTGGCACCAGACTGTTAGTCAAGTGACTATCTCCATCTACGGTAAAAAATCCAACCCTGAGCTGTGTTCTGTACAAGCCAACAGCACTATGGTCAGTGTGTGCTTGTGTGCAGTGTTTGTTTGGAGCTTCTACATAATGCTGAGTTTACAGTTTAAAGCTGGACTGTGTTGTGTTGGAATAGTCTAACCATGTAAATAATTCAACATTTTGACAGCCAGTTGTTAAAATATTCCTGTAAATATATATAATGTTTATTGTGTTCTCCTGATGACATCAGATGTGTTTTACTGACAGGTGTGGAGTTTGAGCAGAAGATCAGTCTGTGGGGGGTGAGTCCACACCAAATTCCAGGCAGACTTTACTACTATTATTAATATTTATTAAATAGTCATTAATATATTTTTATTACATTAAATTGGTTTATAGCAACGTCCCATACTGAAATTCTATTAATATGATTATAAAGCAGTACCACCAGGTGGCACTTCAATGTACAACAGAAACTTGTACTTGCAGCCGTGTGTAAAAGTGTGTGCACATCTGGTCAGACTGCAGATTGCTGAGCTTCTAAGTGTAAATAAATTCACACCCTCTGCATAGACACACAAGGTTTAAGTGTGTCTTGTAGAGATGTTTGACCAGGGGTTCACACCTCTGCTATTGATTTTATTTGTTTACGCACTATTGAAGCACCTTTAGAATTAATTAAAACTAATATAAGCTTATATCTGGCTAATGTGTGTGTGTGTGTCCTGTTTTTCCACAGGTGATTGACATATGTAAGAGTGTTGTTAACATGATGGCTTCTAAAATCGAAATCTCCATGAAGAAGGCAGAGCCTGTGTCTTGGGCCCGCCTGGACCTGCCCCCTCCAAAGCTTTTATCCATTGAGCTGAAAGAGAAGGAAAATGCACAGACAGTGTCTGTATAAAAAGGATTGATGGGCTGAGTGCTGTTATTCCCAGTGAAAGTACAGAAAAGTAGACCGGCTTTTGGGGCCAACTCTCAATGGGGATAACAGGGTACTGCACACAGGAGGAGAAAGGAACCCGGCAAACCCTCTGTCTCTCCAACCAGGATGAGTTGCTTGTCCAGTTGACGTTACCCTGAGTTTGGTCTAAGCCTAGAATTTCAGTCTCACTGAAAAAAAAACAATGGACCACTTTTTACCAAGATACATCACCATGACTACTAATACAGGACATTTAACCTGCTCCTGGCTGTGTTCATGATTTCAGATCTCAGGCCCCAAAACGTAACCACTGGATGAATAAGAAGCTGGTAAACAGACTGTGTGGAGGTATTCAGTAATAGATTACTCTTTTATCTGTAAGCACATTTTTGTCTGTACCTCAGTCCATGTGTTTCGCACCATGTCAGAATCCTCAGCACGTCAGTTGTGGTTGGACTCTGGAGCCTCAGTGGGGCCAGAATATAACCACTACACCAATTTAGGTTTAAGGTTTGAATCAGAAACTGTAAGAAGCCAACTCACTTCAAACTGTCTGAAATTGTTCATTGATCTCTAATAGACGCCAGTCCACACTTAATACATAACAGCGTGTCAGAACCCACACGTCTTTTAAGAGATTCATTGATTGATTTGGATCCATGTAGTCTTGTGGCTGTCTGCACAAAAGATCATTAACATTGAAGTCAAATGCTTAAGGTATACATTTCATTCAAAGATTGTGTTGAAGTGTGAAGTTATTTATAATTATGGATTTTTGTCTCTTTCCACTTAAATTGTTTCCCGAAGAGATTTTCCTCCTATTGGGTGCTAAGTGAAAACAAAAATTTTTGCAGGCCACATTTGGGATCATTGTAGCTCAATGTTTTTTGGCATAACTGTTTGATTTGAGAAGGAAGATGAACAGGCAAAGAAGGTCAGTTTTGATTTCAGGTGGACTTTATTAGTGTGGTAATCACTGACTATGCGTGGAACTTCAAATCCCACAGTTCTTTGCAGTGCAGAGCTGCCCCTCATGTTCTACACCATGGTGTTCACAGCAGATACTGATCGTTACGAGTACCGTCATCATGCACATGGAACCTAGAATTTCAGATTTGTGTAAGAATATTATTAGGTTATTTCTGGCTGTTCACTTATGGTTTTAAGGTATCAAGAATCATTGTGTTTATTTGAATCACTGTTTCTGAACTGTAAGTAGAACAATACAGTGTTATCTATTTAACTTTTAAAAGAAATAATGCAGATAATTTCAGTATATAAAATCAAATCTAGAAATAATCTGATAATAATCTTGCAATAATATAATAAATTGACTGAGCAGATTTAAGGTGATTTCAGAGTTAGTTTTTAAACATACCATTCACTCCGGAGTACATACATGAAAACAGGACTGCAAAAACAGCCAATTCCATGTCACATACACAAATATATATGAAGTGAAGTGACCATTCGTTATGCGTGAACAGACCTCAGCACACAGTGTGAACTGCACATCAAGTGAAGCAGCAGGCAGCCAGGAACACAGCACCCGGGGAGCAGTGCTAAAGGGTATCTCGGAGGTACCACTAGCAGTCCTGAGAGTCGAAGCCACAACCTACTGATCACAGGGCCAACTCCCTAAGCACTAGGCCACCAGCTGCATGTACACACACACAACACCCCAAGCAATATAATGCTATCAATGTGGCCCACAACAATCTGTTCTTGTTAAAGTTATAAGCGGAGTTACAAGGCACAATATAAGGCGGTCAGTCGGAACAATTTAAGCTAATTCGCATTGACCAATCTTGTCTTAAAGGCACAGTAACAAAAACAATCTGTTTACTTCTGAGGAATCAGAGAGGATGGGGAACAGTGTAGAAATGAAACACACACACGCACACTTGTGCAGGTAAGCTTATATTAATGATGCCAAAAGCATCCAGTGAGGTTGGAGATCGATGTCATGCGACAGGGTGGAGTGTATTAGCGGCGGCGTTGACGGTAACCGCGGCGATGCTGATCTGGCTCTTGACTTCATTCCAGGCTCTTTGAGGGTTGACAGCATTCTCAATATCAAAGAGAGCATCGTACACACCTGGAAACGACTCGCCGGCATATTTATTATGACTGCTGGGAGCGAAAATAATGTGCCTGAAAACAAAAACACATGAAGGTTTACCTGTAGAAAAGTGTTTGTATATGCAGGTGTTTACCTGTAGAAAAGCGTTTATGAATAGGCAGATGTTTGTGTATGTAAGTGTTTACCTGTAGAAGAGTGTTTGTGTGTGCAGGTGTTTACTTCTAGACGTGTTTGTGTGTGAAAATGTTTATCTGTAGAAAAGTGTTTGTGTACACAGGTGTTTACCTGTAGAAAGGTCGTCCTGGCAGCCCTAGAGGGTCGATGAAGGCCCGCTCCAAATACATCAGCTGATCATTCACCATCCGAACTTCCAGAATACTGAGAGAGAGAATGAACACATGATCAGTCTTATTACTCAGGGAAAAGGTTTGGCTCAGTCATAGCCTGTACTAGCCTGTTTTAAGTGTGTGTGTGTGTGTTCTCAATCTTACTCTCTTGTATCCACTCTTTTCAGTCGCTGGTGGAAATCTTGTGCTGCTTTTGTAAAATTATCCACGGCTGAATAAAGAGAATCTGAGGGAAATAAACAGATTCAGCTTTGACTCAAACACAAATGCACACACCACCGAACTACCACGTTTACGCCATTTAGCAGACGCTTTTATCCAAAGCAACTTCCGTTCCCTAACTACAGGGGACAGTCTCCCTGGAGCAATTTGGGGTTAAGGGTCTTGCTCAGGAACCCAGTGG